>RJWM01034163.1:0-19823 GCA_004363535.1 Dasyprocta punctata
TTCGATGTACAACATGATTTAAAAAAAAAAAAAAACACAAGAAATAGAACAGGTGGCAAATGAGGGAGAGATCTCCCCATAGTGCCCACAAAAGGTACTCTATCAGAGGACAGCCCTCAAAGCATACCTCAGCCCAAAGAGTCTCCCACTTTCTCCCAGTTGAGTGTCCATGAAAAGAGCCCCCACTCAACACCCCCCCTCGGTGCCATTGTGGCGTCCCTACAGCCTTCTTAGGAAACATTCTTGCTCTCCCTGTAGCAGCAGCCCACCTGCTCTTTTGGCCCCAGTAGCTCAAAATATCTCTTTTCTATTGATGTCTTTATACTTTAGTTACTGGTTTACAGACTATAAATCTATAGCTTATAACATAAACTGGGATTAAAGTATCTAATAGAAGAGTGGGGTTCAAAAAACACCAGCTTGTATGATTCTCTGTATTTCTACAAACTATCTTTTATCAGAGACCAAGGTATATACACATTTATTTTCAGACATCTTTTTCCTTCAGCAAATTACAGGTAGTAAGCAGCCTATCACAAGAGAGAAAACGAAAGATTCTCTCTTCAAAATGAGGGGCTCAGCCCCCCAGTGGGGATGGGGAAGGGATAAATAGGTACTGCCCTGGGGCCAGCCTGATTTGGAGAACAGGCCCGCACCACAGCCCCTGGAGGATGGTCTCTGTGCAGAGTATTTACACAACAGACACCAATGGCTCCTCTGCAGGCATTACTGTCTATCAGGTAAATAACACATGTGCCAAGACACACATTTAATGAGGGAAATAATATGCCTTTATAAAAAGACTCAATCTGTATTTACCTGAGAGACCAAAGAAGCACCAAATCACCAGATTAGTGGAACCACAGAGGAGTCGTTCTGGTGTCTTGAGTAAATAGACATTTTATAGCCTCCATTACTAGAGGGGGAAGGGTGGGTGGCGGGAAGGGTCATTCTTCAACATTCACATACACAGCCAGGGAGCCTCAGGGATGGGACAAAAAGAGAAGTCCATTAGGAAACATGTAGTCTACTCCCACTCCACCTCCTAGCCACACGGATTTAGAATCTCTAGGTTGATACCATCCCTAGATTCAATTCATGCCATAAAAAGTCAGAGTGACAGGCATGGGTACATTCCAGGGAAATTCCAAGGTACCAGAGGCAGATCCTGAACCTGGATCACTAGAGCAGAAACTTTTTCAGTTCCCCATCCTGGGTCAAATCCCTGACTCAGTCTGACCCACAGGGTCAAGGTGCTTGAGCACCTAAATCACAAAAGTGACAACAAAGGCTGCCTGTACGCAATTCATTCAATTCCAGGCTCTGTCTTAGGCAGCTAAAAAAACAGCCTGAGAAAAACAAAAAAATTGCATACTTTCCAGTTATAATCTTCAGTCTAATGAATGTATCTGTACTGCCAGGTACCTTCTGTGATAATCAGACTGTCACATGTGAAAGACAACCTCAGATGCCACTAGGAAAAAAGCAGCCCTAGACGAGGACTGCCCAAAGTTCACTCAGCAAGGAAAAGAAAGAAAAGAAACCATGGCTCTGGAATCCACAGCCAGGGTCCCAGTCCACCACTCCAGTGCAAGGAGCAGGCTCACCACTCATTCCCCAAGCTTCCCTGCCATGTCACCAGAAGAGCCCTGAGGGCTCTGTCTAGTTTGGTAAATGCTATAGGTTAGACTGATGATCCCTGAAACCTCTACATGACTTTTGGATGGCCACAAAGTGGAAACGAAGTAGACTTCTTTGTTGAGAGTCCTCTCTGCAGCCTGTCACTGCCTCAGCCTATAGCTACAGCAGCTTCTGCTCTAACGCAGCATTATGGAAAGCCCCTCAGGAAGGCGGAAGCAGCTAATCCCAAACTACCAGCAGAGCTAAAGTCACCAAAGGCCTTCAGGAATGCCAAATCCTGAAGGCAAGATCACAGGCCACAGCAAGCTGACTCTCCCCTTCAAAAACCCCATCTCTGCAGCTTGTGGCAAGACATTAAAAAAAGGCAACTGCTTGATCTGATTGCTATATGCCAAAAAAATAAGCCATGCCACTAGCTTAGACATGCTTTTTCCAGGGACCAAAGTTGGAAAACATCTCTTTGCAAAGTCCTGCAAGTCAGATGCTGTTCGATTCCTACACAAGAAGCCACAAAGCCTTGTCTCCCAATACACCACAGGGAAACTAGAGGTGGAGAGAGGCCACAGGATGGTCATCCCTTTAAGTACTCCCCATACTTTTAGAAGAGATCTGCAGAACAGCAGTATCCAGATCTGCAAATACCTTCTATACTGCAGCTTCCAAGATGGAGACTGGTGTTGAAGCAGTCATACAATCTACTTGTTAAAACACCAATATTAGACAAACCCATATTCAAATCCTGACTCCAGCCAGGCATGGTGGCATATACCCATAATCCCAGCACTAAGGAGGCCAAGGCAAGAGAATCACCATGAGTTCAAGGCCAGCCTGAACTACATAACAAGACCCTATCTCAAAAAAAAAAAAAAAAAAAAAAAAATCCTTACTTCAATATATATTTTTGTAATACTGGCTGTAATACCAGTATCTTTAGATTCTATTCAGTCATACGATGCTTTGCACAATAGTAAATGCTCAACAAACGAAGCTACTATTGTTAATGCAAGAGAACAAAGAGAAATACCATTTTCTGAAAAACTCCTATAAACCAGGCACTGTGTTGCTTACTTACATAGTTTAGCTCATTTAATCTCCCAACCATCAAGCAAAATAGGTAACAGAATTTCCACTGTACACTTCAGGACGGTAAGGCTTAGAGGTACTCAACTCTTTGGGGCCCTGTTCCCCTCTACCATGTTTGATGGCCTGCATGTGTCCCACTGCAGGGCTAACAATGCATATCAACTTCAATTATCCTTTTGAGGTAAGGTGTGATTTTAACCAAAAGTAACTCAATCTTAATAACTAAATCTGTTTTAAATCATACAAATTTGTTCTCACAATAATTTATATTTATATAAAATATCGTGTGTGTGTGTGTGTGTGTGTGTGTGTTTCACCGGGGATTGAATCCAGGATCTTCACACTGAGCTACATCCCCAGACCTTTTCAATTTTTTCAGGGGGAGGGAGTGAACCAGGAATTGAACTCAGGACCTTGCACTTACCAGACAGGCACTTAAGCCACTAAGCTGTATCTCCAGCCCCTAATTTTTTTTATTTAGAGACAGGGTCTCAGTAAGTCATTAAATTGCCCAGGCTAGACTCGAACTTGCAATTTTTCTGACTTAGTCTCTCAGGGAGTTGGGACTACAGGTACATACCACATGCCTGGCCATAATTTTTTATATTTAAAAAAAAAAAACCAGTATATCCCTGAGCATAAAAGCAGAAACAGGAAGGGGTGCCTTGGATTAAAGCAACTGCAGCAAGAGGAGCTCAAAGTCTTTTCTTAAACACAACTGCAGAAATGCAAACCTTTCCCATCTTACAGAGTGAGAAACCAACAGGAGGCACAGGTTACAGTCAGTTCTTGCTCAGGCCCCCAGATGTGACGTTTCTTCTTACAATCTATGCCTTGGCAAATGCTACTACCTTTGTTTTAGAGCACACTTCCATTTTTCACCACAGAAATCATCACTCCTTCAAAACCCAGCACAAATTTCCTTTTAGTAGCTTTCTCTGGTACCCCATCATAAATTTAATTGTTTCAGTGTGACCCAGTAACACGTTTTTTGTTTTCTTTTGTGGTACTGAGGACTGAACCCAGTATCTGTGCATTAAGATATATCTTCACTACCTTGTATATTTTGAGACAGGGTCTCACTATATTACTAGTTACCCAAGCTGGGCTCAAATTTATAATCCTCCTGCCTCAGCCTCCTGAGTAGGTGGGATTATAAGTGCACACCACCACACATGATTAAGTTTATATTGTAAGGTGTCAGATATTTATTTCTCCTACTAGTAGCAATTTTCAAAGAGTTAGGGAGAAAGATTGGAAGACACTAATATAGTCATGTGTGCCCTTGTTTATTAAAAAAAGCATATTTGATATAATTCTTTGACTTGTTTTTTGTCAGACCCTTTCAGGCACTTTTAAATGCACATAGCATTAAAGAAAAGCAAGACATTAGTTTTGTTTTTGTTTCTTTTTTTTGTACTGGGGATCGAACTCACAACCTCATGCAAGACATTAATTTTTTAATCCAAAGAGTGTATGCATTTTAAAAGCTAAGAAATGCTGACTTAGATCTTGAAGGGCAAGGACTACATTTTATTCATTCATTTGTTCCCAGCACCTCACACAGGGTCAGGCACAAAGTATGAATAAAACCTTGAATGAATTAACATGCCTAAAATCATGATGCCAACTGCTCTGGAATTAGAACATACCAGGACAGCACACAGCCCAAGCACTAATAAAGGTTCTTTTCTTTCTCTATCGTTCTCTAAGCCCACCCAATCTGTCTTTCAGGGAGACAGTCAGACAGGCAGAGACAGAGACAGGGACAGAGACAGAAAGACAGAGACAGAGAGAGAGAATGAGAATGAGAATATTGCCAGAATACTATTAAAAGGATTAATTTAGGGACCAGTGTTTGGCTTGTCATATCCAATCACTACCTACAGATCTACAGCTTCCCAAATCAAGCTCATGCAAAGAGGAATCAATTGCAAGGACACAGAGGGTCTGAACAGGCATACTAATGGCCTCCTGAGGTGCCAGCGGCCAGCTTTGACACTCCCATAAATTATCTGCCTTTTGATTTTACCTGTAGCTGTGAGGCACAAGGCACAATTTTGAACATAACAAAGCAATCCCTCCCTCGTAACCCAAGGCTCCCCAAGGAATGTCCCCAGAGGAGAAGAGGCTAAAAACAACAACCCAAAGGAAATATGCTTCCCAGCAGATCTGGTCCTAGCAGTCAACAATTAAAACCCAACAGAACCAAATGGATAAAGGAGAATTCAAATCAAACCTAGTAGATCTAAACAAGCCATGCAGCAGACGGCAGTCTTGCAATGACTACACATCTCTCACTCAAGGGAAGAGAAATCACAGCAATAAAATAACACAATTTTATCTGGAGACAAATTTGCACTAGCTTTCACAGTATCTCACAGCATGATTTTGGGCAACTCACTTAACATTCTTGGGCCTCAGTTCCCTCACATGGTAGCAAGGAAACAAACACTGACCATCTGATCTACTTCCTAGAGTAGAAGTAAAAAGTAATTTAACAACAACAACAAAAAAAAAAAAAAATTGCAGAGGCACTTCACAAAGATAGAGGACTACAAGGATGGCAACACTAATAAATAACCTCAGACAGGGAGAAATGACTGGTCACACTTTGGTGAATTCTATTGGGAAGCTGCTGACTTAATGCACTTTACAAATGGTATTGAGACTACCCTGAAAAAGGGTCCACCAGAAAAAAGTTCTGGGAATGAAAATCCTGCTGTGTGCAAATTTTCATTATGAAGAGCAGAAGAGCCTTATTTTTAACTTTCTCCTGGTGTTTCCAGTCAAGTCACCCAACTATTGCCTCCGTTTTTAAATTACTAAGTGTGTGAAATACTACTCATAATAAAACATATGAAGACACTCTGCTAAGAACTTCACATACCTTAGGAAAGTCTTTAACGAACCCTATTAAGTCCCATTAACTCCACTTTATAGATAAGGAAAATGAAGCTCAGAGCAAGTCACTTGTTCGAGGTCACATAAAGACTATCAGAAACCTATAAGCTTCCCTCCAGCAATCCAAGTACACCAGGGCTCACAGGAAGAGGAAGACAAAGGGAAAAAGCAGGCACAGGACTCATTAGACCCTAAATGAACCTACTCATTAGACACTCAACAAATACTTTATTTGCTCCTTGTGCCCACATGTACCACCATACCTGAACTGGGGGACCTTCCCAAACTCAAGAAAAGGTGATCAGTCTGCTGTAAACAAGGAAGGAGAGATTGAGTAGGACTACACAGAATGAGGACAATTCCTAGAAAGCTTAGAAATATAGGTCAGTTTCTGTGTGTACAGTTCAAGAAGTTCAAAGCAACTGATATTAAGCTATAAGACCTAAAACCAAGATCCCTCCCAGGGCTCCATTTATTCTATGCTTCCTTTAATAGAAAAGTCTCCAAAACCTTTTAATTCATTCTACACCAATTCTTCCTTCCTATATCTTTTCGGTCTGTGAAATGGGACCTGGTATTTCCAACACATTCTTTGGTACATGTCCTTTAAGTTCCAATAGATGGTCAAAAAGTTACTAAAGAAAACTAGTATGTACATGTATGCAAAGATTCAGTTATACTTAGGATTTTGTTTTGTTGTTTTTTGTTTCTTTTGCGGGGGGGATTTCTTGTACTGGGTACTAAACTCATGACCTCACGCTTGCTAGGCAGGTGCTGTGCCACTGAGCTGTATCCCTCGCCCTATACACAGTGTTTAAGGGCCAAAATACTGTTACAAAAGGGGAAATACAAAATGCTATCAAATTTACCACCACGCCCTCCTTAATGGTCTCCATACTTCCAGTATTATCTATTTTAATTAATCCATTCTTCACACTAACATCAAAGCAAACTTTCTACAACATAAATTTAATGTCAATCATCTACCACTTTAAACTTAACAGCTTCTTACTGATAAGTCTCATCCAGGGTCACCAAACTATAGTCCATGTAACAAATCCATGTGCCACCTATTTTTATAAGTAAATTTTTACTGGTACACAACCATGTTTGTTCATTTTCATACTATGGTTGTTTTCAAGCAAAACTCCAGAACTGTGTAGACTAGGTGTGACAGAGACCCATGAAGCCCTAATATTTACTATCTCATCCTTTACAGAAAAATTTTGCAACTTCTCATCTTTTTTCCGCCCTCCACCCAACACCAGTCTAATCCTAAATCTACTTTTTCAATCAGACCCTGGTCCTGGCAAAATGGAGATAGGTTAGGACTAGCCATCTATTCAAAGGTGACACAAAATCCAAGTTAAATCAAGGTCCCACAGGCTCTGGTCAAATACATTATCAAGAACCAAATGAACGTGTTTCTTCCATTAAGAAACACGTGTATTTCTTAGGCTAAAGGACTATTTTCTGCCTCTATTCAACCATACTGAACCTAAAGCAAGTGCTCATGAGATACGCATTTCAGAAATCATGACAGAATTATAGAATTCAGATTCCCTACCTCCAACTCTCAACTCCACAAACACTGGGTAAACTTCAATAGGTTTTGAGCATATGTTGCCTTATCAGAAAAACCTACATAAAAATATAACCAACCCCCACCCCATACCACCAAACTTAAATAGTCAAAATGAAGAAGTCAAGCCAAATTTGACCATGCAACAGAATTCTCACCTCTTCTTACTTCGAAGATGCCAAGACTGGCAGCTGGGGATGGTGAAGGTTCTGTGACAGCTGGAAAGCCCCAATGCTGTGGACAAACACACATCTCTGCAACAAGTCTATTTCAATACAAAAGATCAAATCCCCACTAATGATAATACTACTCTTCAAACTCTTAAACTCAAACTGGCAGAAAGCTATGTGGAAAAACTTTGCCCTTACAGAGCTTTCAAAAGCTATCAGATTACATTTGCTTTTAGAACAACATACACACACATTCTCTAGTAGCACACTTTTCTTCCTAAGAAAGCTTACTTCCTAGAAATCCCAAATATTTACAGTATCTGAGCCTGGACTGCGAAAGAAGGACACAAAGTGGTGGCTGCAGGATAATTTTTAGAATTCTATCTCCACAAGGAGACATTAGTAACACTGACAAGACTCAGAACTTAAGACCCAAGGCTGGGCCTCAGAACTAAAGAAAGTCTGTTGCCACAAACCTGCAGACCATATTGCAAATGGCCATATAGACCAGGAAATACTTGGAAAATACTTCTATATCTCTTCTCTCTCCAGTTCTAAGAAAGTCAAGGTAACCAAATCCCAAGTCAAAATATAAACTTATGTTTATAACCTAACTCAGATCTTCCAAAGGACAAGCTGAAGAGATCATCTGGTAAGTTAGTGATGCCTTCTCCACAGAAACATCCATGATTGGAACCAACATAGTTCTTTCTGCCATTTACACATTTAAGTCTTTATTCTACTTTGGTCCTCTGGGAAAAGGCCATTCAATAACTTACCCCACCCCAGAGAAAGCACTTTTCAAAATGAAAGGGAATAAAAACACCTTTATTTGGAATTTTCAAGTAGGAAAGAAAGCTCTTAGCCAAGCTCTCTGACCTAGCTAGCTGATTATTTACAGGATCTTTGGGCAGGAATTGTTAATGAGCTTTTAATTTGGAGTGCTTAAGTTGCCAAAGCGCTCTGAGCTCCAGTGAAGCACCACAGAATCCATAAAGGAAACCTTATCAATCACTTTCCAGCAGCTCCCTTCCCCCTTCTGCACCTCCTGAGGAAAGGCGGCCAAGTGGGTTTCTAACCAACATCACAGACACATATTAGCAGAGTCACACTCCAAATCCCTGTTTATAAATTGGCTTTTAAATGGTAGGTTAGTCAGGTATAATATACTTAAGCTCCAAGAACAAGCCCACTACAACAAGGTATGCTGTGTATGATAAAGTCAGAATAAATCAGAATTTGATGAAGCCAATTGCTGGTATAAACTCTACAATCAAAAATCATTCAACCAATCACAATCTACTATCCTTTAAACAGAGTATACTCTTTAACCAATGAGGTTCATGTTTTGCTGCTCTTATGCTCAGAAATATCTAAGAGCACGTATTACAGAAGTGGGCAGAGACCTCTAGCAGAAACATTCATGGTCAGTCTGTTGCAATATCCAACCCTAAGGACAAACTCCACAAATGCAATGAGAGACCTCATATCCAGCATCTCCCAAGTCACCAAGGCGCAGTTATATTTTGCAAGAATTCACAGCCAAGCCTCGATCCAAGTTCATGCCTTTTTTGTTTTAAGAAAACACCTGTTGCTGAAGCATCAGGCAAACAAACCTAACCAGATTAGGCCTTTATTGACTCCTTTCACCATCTCTACTTCTACTACTTCGGATTTACAGAGCTAAACTGCTAACTCGTGTGTGTGCATGTGTCGGGGTTTTCTCTTTACCTGTCTCTTCACTGTTTCTAACCTCTCTGGTCAATCCGCTCTTCCTCCTCTCTAGTAATCCCAAGTAAGAAGTCAGTCTCCTTAATCAACTCACCCAGTCTGTCCTGCAAAACCCTACCCCACTCCCCCTTCACCAGAACACTACTCAATAGATCATGCATCCAAAATGAGCACAGGGGCAAGCACCCCACACTACACAAAATCTGCATACCACGACTCCACACCCAGCATGCATAAGCCAGGGCCCAAGCTGGGGCGGAGGTGGGGGAGAGCTATCAGCATCACCCACCCCAGGATGTTGCCCCCAACTCGGGCCCATCCAAGTCCAGGGGAGAGTAAGGGGAGGGGCAGGGGGCCAGGCGACCAGCCCTCCTTCCCAGGGCCGCCCCCGCCCCCCGTCAGCAGCGGGAGAGGCTGTCGCCATGGCAACGCCCCCTCCTAGGGGCTAGCGCGGCAGGCTCCCTCCAGATGCAGGCCCCGACGTCTCCCTCTGCCTCAGCAGGAGCTCAGGGCAGTTGACGGCGGCGGGCACGGCCCGCGCCGACTGCGGCGCCGGCCAGGCAGAGGCTGGGCCAGCTCCGCCCGCTCCCCACCGCCCGTTCCTGGCCGCCTCAACAGCAGCAGCCAGCACCACGAGTCCACAACACACCGACTCACCTCCGCGCACTCTGACCCCGACCGACGTGGAGGACGGGCGGGCGCGATGGCCAACCGGTGAGCCCGCCGTTGGCCTCTTTGACCAATAAGCTAACATGGGGCCGGGCTTCGTAGCTCCAAATGCTACCTCTCCCGACGACATGCGCGCTAAAGTTGCCAAGATGGCGATTGGCAGAGACTGGCCTTATGGGACTTGTAGTTTTGAGATTACACGTACTCAGAAGAGAAGGGGTCACTTCTGGACTGCAATAGGGATTTTTTAAAAAACAAAAACGTCCTCAGTTCTAGAGACATCCAGGTGCCCCACCTCCGTATTCTCACCTTTCAATATATGCATGAGGTGAATATAGGCTTATAAGGTTACATATTCTGTTTAGATGCTACCTCACGGTTCATTCATTCCACAAGTAATTATCTTCATTTACTCTTGGATGTAGGCCTGGGAGAGACCTGGGAGAGGAGGGAAGGCAAATTGGGCTAAGAAGAAAATGCTTAGATTTCTGAAGGGCCTTTCTGAGGAAGAGAGAACTGACTTGTTTTAGGTCCCCTCAGAGGAAATAATCGGGGTTAAAAGGGTTCTGGCTACAGATGTGGGGAGCTTCCACAGTCTCTCCAGTTAGATGGCGAGAACGCTAGCCAAAGCCAGAGGTATATTTCTCCATTGTGGTTATGGCTCTCTAGGAAGTCATAGGTACCAGGTTATGAGCTGGAAAGCTTCAATTTAACCAAGACAATGAGGACTTTGACAACCTGTCAGTCAACTAGGACCTATCCTATGGGCCAGCTTCAGTTACCAGCTCTTGTCTGCCATCTGCTTATTCTCACTTAGGATGATAACATTCCCTACCACCTCTGAGTTCTTAACATACTGGTTCCTACCTAAACTGGACATGCTTGGTAATTCCTATATCAGGGAGTGTATTCCTTAATCTCATCAACACAATGGGTTAGTTTATGCTATTATGACCATACAGAATTGATCAGTGTTTTATAATTGTCTATTTCCTTGTCATCTCTCCTCCAAGACTTTAATCTCCTTCGGTATAATTATTGTTTCCATATTGTTCATGTATCAGTAATACCCAGTACCGTACCAGGCATAAAGCTGGCATGCAAGAACTGCCTGTGAATGAATAAGGAACTAAACAGCAGTAGGGAAATGAGAACGAATGAAGGGGAAAGAACAAATAATAGACAAGTAAACATAAAAATAAGAGCCAGGTGCTGTGGCAGAAACCTGTAAACCCAGCTACTCAAAAAACTGAGGAAGAAAGTTTCAAATTCAAGGCCGACCTGAATCTAGGTTAGCTAGATTCTGCCTCAAAACAAAGATAAGAAAGTCCTGGAGCACAGTGATCCCAGCATTTAGGAGGCTGAGGCAAAAGGATCACAGAGAGTTTAAGGCCAGCCTGAACTACATAAGCAGACCCTGTCAAAAAATAAACAAACAAACAAACAAAGAAAAATGGTGGAGGACTGGGGGCTGGAGATATAACTCAATTCAAGTCCCTGGGTCCAATCCTCAATACCACCCAAAAATAAAATAAAGGAAAAAAATGGCCACTTCTATGTCTGGCTTCGTTATACCTTAAATTCTGGCCTAAATAAGACATAGACCCATCTTTTAGCTATAAGAATGAAATAGTTTACCTATCTGGATTGGTGGCCTTCTTTAAGGTCCAACACAAATAGTCTCCACTTAGCCTTCCATGATTAATTTGACTTCCCCCTAGACTGTGATCCTTCCCTTTTGGTGCTCTAGAACTCAATTATACAGCTTCTAGGACATTATCAGGCTGTAAACTCTTTTTGGACAAAGACTAGACAAATGCACTCAAATAATAGAACAATTTAAGAGTTCGATATATACATAGTATCTTGCACTGGTACCTAACCCATCCTTTGGTTCCCTCAAGTCTTGGCTCTGTGTTGTGTGATTTGATCACCTAGGAAACAAAGCCTGAGCCAGATGTGGTGACACATGCCCATCCCCATAACCCCAGCTATTTATGAAGCTGAGGCAGAAAGATAATAAATTTGAAACCAGCCTGGGTGACTTAGAGAGACCCTCTCTCAAAGTGGAAATGTAGTTCAGTGGAAGTGAGCAAGGCTCTGAATTTAATCCCCACGCTGCAAAACAAAACAAAAAGCCTGAGGCAAAGCTTGTATGATAAGATTTAACTGGGAAGTATATACCCAAGGCAGCAAAAGTTAAGCGGGAAAAAAGTGACTCAGGGTAAAAGGGAGTGAAAATAATAAGACAGCGTATTACCAGGTTGGCCAGCATTTCAAAGAAAACACAGCTAATTACTCTGTCATACAAATTAATTCTAGAAGAGCAATGGAGAAGGATCTCTTCTCAGGGAGAAAGGAAGGCTTGTGTTACCCTATCATTCTAGTAGCCACAGGGGGCGCCAGATTCCACACCCTGAAGCACAATGGTTCATTTGAGACTAGAAATGGTGAAAGTCAAATTCGCTGGTTTGGTGAAATTGGTCCCACTGCAGAACTCCACCATGGGCGCACTGGAGGCTGTGTCAAAACCTAACCCTCATTCCAGAAGAAGCTAACATAGCCAGATGAGGTGATAGTAGTGGCAGCTGGGCTATCTTGTAAGCTGTGGCCAAGCCCCTGGGTTGAAGTATAGATGGAACAAGCATATTTAGGGAACAGGAAACTAAGATAAGTGCACAGTCTCCGATACAGCCTGGGCAACCTTCCAATTTCCAGACTAAGTAACTGACTAAAGGGAATCCCATGAGCAGGAACCAAAGACAGGACCAAACTGGTTCAATTACTCTTCAACCCAGCAGGAAAAAATAGCAAGGTGGCCATCAAAGCTGGAATCTTAACCAGCAATTCAAGAACAGTGAACACGAGACCCAAGAACAGTGCCCAGCAACTCCCAAACACGCATAGTTGGGAGAACCCAGGTATTCTGAAATCATTTTATCTGAGAACTAGAAAAACTGCTGCTGTTATCATAGTCACTATAAGCTGCATAAGACAAGACAGTGCAATTATGAGGCATATAGGCTTGCAGACAGCCTATTCAGGTTTGAGCCCTAGCTCTATCTGTGATCTTAGACAAGTCACATGCCTCTCTGAGGTTCAGTTTCTTTGTCTCTAGAGTGGAGATAACACTCATACCTACCTGTTGTTAGAATGAAATGCATAAGGGTTTAGCACAGTACCTGGCATAGAGTTCAGTAAATAGTGGCTGTTGTTACTACTATTCTCAATCTTTCCCACCCCTCTGTCCAACTCCTCTCCACACCTTGAGCATCATACCATTATCTCCCTCAAACCTCAGTAGTCTTCTGCTGCTTAAAGAGCAGTGGGACCTGGATCTGGCCATGCCTTCTTCTCCCTGCTCTCCCCATAGCTGTTCCCCCACGAGCCTGGGCCATTCATTTCCCTGGTGACCTCAATCTGAACTAAGAGACCGATGTAGGGTGGCTGAGGCCAGGGTGGTAATATGCTCCCTTATCTCTATGCCCCTCACTGGGGCCTAGTTAATTTTCCCTTTGATTTTAATATAGATTTATTGAAAGTTTCAGTTATGAAAACAAACTGCAGAAGCAAATTGGTGTTCTTTGCAGGCCTACAAGTGCCTATAAAGCTGCCATGTTCGGAACGAATGGCGCTCTCTGGGAGGTCAGTCATGGCAACAGGAAGTCCCTGGGGACACACACACTGCAGTTTAATATTTTTCTTATTAGCCTTTTTCTTCTTGGCTATCTAAGCCTCCCCTTTAAATCGGAAATCAAATGGAACCAGCTGCCCGAGGAGGCTGTCTTACCGGAGCTGCTCTACTCTCCTCTACCTACTCCATCTGCTCTCTAGTCCTTGCCTCCTTATCTCACCCTGCCTCTCCGACCTCACCCTGCCTTGCCCCCTGGCCCAGAGAGAATTATGATCACGTGCCCCACAGGTATGGCTCTGATATATCATGAAATGTCCCACATCCCTGTCCTGTCTGTACAAGGTCTGCCTGGGCTACCCAACCTCTGGTCAGAGGCAAGGCATTCCTACAAAAGATTGTGGCCCCAGGCTCCTTCCAGATCTGGCATGTAGAAGGGAACTAAATGCAAAGTTTGAAAGGAAAGACACTGCTTTCAAAAAGGCATGCAGTCCTGTCAGGATCTATTGGACTAGAAAGAAACGAACAGGTGATAATGATCTTAGAGAATGGGCAACTTCTGCCAGCCCAAGAATTGACCAGCCTGGTTTCTTGCCTCCAAGTGCTCCTAGTGGCTCCCATCATGAGAACCACTCACTGATACCTCTAAGCTGTAGAATCAGTTCTGTTCCAGGAGAGGGGTTCCCAGAAGTCTCCATACTCTGGTTACCTTGAGGGTACCATCTGCATTCTGGGACTGAAATGCTACTGGGTTACCACACCACATCCCAATTCCCAGGGTCCTTGTTTGTAAACGTTGCCCATCCTCAGAATTATGGTTAGTATTACTAAGGGCCCTGACAACTGTAACTATACAGTTAGAGTGGTGAAAGGTACTGAAGTTTAAACCCAGAAAATCCTTGACTTGATTCCTGGCTTTGGTGTTTACTGATCCTGTGACTCAAGGAATCTGTTTGTGGTTTCACTGTACCTTGTGATTGCATTCACTCTTGTCTAAGCCCTATTCTGTAATAAAACGATTGCCTCTGTGTCTCTCTCCTGCAATATTGTGAGATCCTCAAGGGAAAGGACTATGTCTTAATAATCTTCATATTTTATGTGTATTTGTTTGATAAATAAGTGAAGTTAACTCTCTGGGCCTGCTTCCTCAACTATAAAATGGAGGTAATATCTACATCACCAATATAGTGAAGAAAGTACCTCTTACAATACCCACCCAGCATAGGGGAAGTACTTAGAGCAAAGCACCCTTCATCAATCTTCACTTGAGTTTGGTCATGAGTCACTGGCACTGCCACCCTTCCCTTTTCCTATCTCAGTTTCATGTTACCTACCGAGGCTTTCCCATCACTGATCAGCTACCAGCATTCGCCTTGGTATTTCTGAAGATGTATTGACTTCTTCCAGGCCAGGATCCTTCATCTTTTCAAATCCACTCATAAACTGTTGCTTTCTGGTAGTTCTATTTCCTGGGCTGCCTTGTAATTCATCTGCAGTAATGCAGATGTTCCAAGTCTACAATCTATACCAGCTCATGGTCTAAATGACTTTGCATTAACAGTAATATAACAGTCTTGCTAACTCTAGGTTCCTACCTGCTTCTGTAGAAATGCCAGTCCCTAGCAATGCCCCCGACAAGCCTTAACTATGCCCATCGGTCTGGCTTCTACTGCCAAGTGCACCCTAGATGCTTGCCTTGAATGCCTCTCTTGACATGCTTCGTTGTTACAGTAACATGACTGCATGAGAGCATGGAATCTTCCTGCAGAGCAAGAAAATGACTCCTTCTACCTGATATTCAGTTAGGGGGATATAGATCCTCCAGCAGTGTTGTTGAGCTCTTTCCACTTGTTCAAAGAGCACTTTCTCTCCTCATTGTGCATGTCTACTTCTGCCAAAGTAACCAGGATATGTTGCATTTTACCTAAGAGTACTCACGCTGAACCAGAGATATGGCCCCTCTTTAACTTTTAGTTCTATTGTGGAAACCAGCTCACCCTGCCAGACTCCTCCTCTATCATACATCTCTCTTGAGCTTGTCTGGTTCTTCCAGCAATATGATGTCCAGTGGGTTGTCACAGTCCTATTCAAGTCATGCTAGTATATACCTGATCCAGCTATGGATGTGCTACTTGCTTTACTTTGAGAAGCTTTTTAACCCATGTAAATCAGCACTGACTGATTCACAGGGCTGGGGCATGCTTAGCAATCATATCTCTAGGCACTGCCTGGTCAGGACTACAAAGCTGCAGGACCTGAGAGTGCCAGAGGGATTTTAGGGGAACACTTGAAGCTTTCAGAGCATCTTTTCCAGGAACACCAGCCCTCACCTACATTATAACTAAGTATATACCCAAGTGCAAGATTAAAAAAACAATATTCCTAGACTCCATGAAAGAACAGGACAGGACATGAAGAATAGAAACACCTCCTGCCCTCATAGACCTTACACTCTAATGAAGGGAACCTAATGGTAAAGAGATTATTGTCACTCAAGGTGATAACTGTGATTATAAAGACCACTTGAAATGAGAGTTTGAAGGGGAGGTGTCTTAACACAGTCTGGAAAGGCCCCTCAGAACAGGTGACATTTAAGTCCAATCATAAAAGTCAAATAGGAATATCTCAGACCAACAAAGGGAGAAAACAGGGGTGATTCAGAGAGGGCATCCAGGCAAAGAGGTGCTAGGCAAAATGGCCCACATGGGAATGGAAAGAAATCATATAACTGGAGCAGATGATGTGCTAAAGGGAGTGGTGGGAGGAATTTGAAAATCCGTGCAAGAGTTGGATCATGCAGTCATAAAATCTTTCCTTTCCTTTCTCTCTCTCTCCCTCTCTCTCTATCTATCTTTTTCATCTTATGTCCTCCTCCTCCTCTTTTTTAAGAGACAGGGTCTCACTATATTGCTCAGGCTGGCTTTAAATTCCCAGGCTCAAAGTGATCCTCCTGCCTCAGCCTCCCAACTAACCAGTAGCCAATATACCTTTTAAAGTGTTTGAGGTTGGACATGGTGGTGCACACCTGTAATCCCAGCACTCAGGAGGCTGAGGCAGGAAGATTGCCATGAATTCAAGGTTAGCCTGGGCTACACAGTGAGTTCAAGGTTAGTCTGAACTACATAGTGAGACTGTGTCTCAAAAAACAAAAATGAATACATAAGATAATAAAATGTTGTCGCCTGCCTGGCAGGCGCGAGGTTGTGAGTTCAATCTCTGGTGCTAATAAATAAATAAATAAAATGTTGGACTTAACCTTGGGGGTGATATAGAGCCTTAAAATTAACACGCTTAAAGCCAACCAGTAACTAGGTCAGTCCTATGACTGGTAGAGTGGTATTTCTCAAATTTTAGTATGTAATCATTCCTCATTGCAATCACCTTGTTAACGCAAATCACGATTACCTAGGTCTGGAAAAGGCCTCAGATTCTGCATTCCCTGGTGAGGCTAGTGCTGCTGCCCCTTAGACCACACCTGGGGTAGCAAGCTTCTAAACTACACTACACAAAATGTGATCAAAATATATGGTGAATGTTAAAATTGCAGAACGTATTACAGTAAAAGATACATTGCCATTACTCTCCCTTGCAATGCAGTCCCTTGCTTCGAACATGCTTATTCATTTTCTGAAGTTCCAAAAGTCATCATTTGTGTCTGTAAGACCTCATTTAAAAATGCAGTGAGTGCTGTAGCTGAGCGCCATCCAACAGAAAGGCAGGCTCATAAAAAACATTATGTCCTCATCCATTTATTCACTGGATCTGGAACCTTGCTTCTTCTGGCTCTTCCCCAAAGCAAAATCACCACGAAAGGTAAACATCGCAAGATTGTTTCAGGACATCAAGGCAGCCATAAAAGCACAACGAAAGTCACAAATGAGAACTTTGAGAACTACTTTAGAAAGTGGCAAGAATGATGGGGAACATATATTTGAAGCAAGGGGGAGCATTTTGAGAGGGATTAATGGCAATGTACCTTACTGAAATAAATGTATTTTTAAAAAATTAAATATTCACTGTAATTTTTAATCATACAGAGTATCTCTGGCTCAACTTCCATAAATGCATTCACTCACATCAGCAGGGTAGAAAATTTTGTTTTGTTTTGTTTTGTTTTGTTTTGTTTTGTTTTGTTTTGTTTGCTAAGTATGACCCAAGGCTGAAGCGGTGCTTCACTTTTATTTAGCATCTATATTTTAGCACTGTTTATTGAAGATTTGCTCCATGGCCAACAAGGTACCAGGTTAGGGGCAGAGGTAAGGAGAAGACAAAAAACAGGATATTTTCCTGCCCCAAAGTGTTCAGTGTCATCTAACAAGGGGCAGCTTTCCCTGGGCTGCCCTCAGCCAGACCTGTCATAAACATGCTAAATGAGGCCTGTCTCAGCTGTGCTCCCTGGGGCCCACTGCTTCTCCATCCCCATCCAAAGATGAGCCTGTTTATCCCTAACTGTTGTCTCTGACCTCTAAATCAATTCCCCATCTGATTCAAAATCTCAGTCCTCCCCTACCTTCCTCTTCGTTCCAGGCGACGTCAATTTGTAAAACTAGAGGCAGTGAACTGTGACAGTGTTATGAACACAGGCCACCTGGGTTTGTAGACTAACTCCATGGCTAATTAGTTGGGTGACTTTGGGCAAGTGGCTTAGCTTCTTTAGTGTCAGTTTTCTCATCTGTAAATTGGGAATAATAACTTGGCCTACATCTTGGTGATGATAAGATGTGACAATGCATATAATATAAAACACAATCCTGAAACATCTGGACATCCAATAATTATTATCTATTGGTTTTATAAATATGAAAAGCTTTGTGTATAGAAGGTTATCAAAGACCCTTTGAAAGCCTGTGTAAGTAAAATCCGCCCAAAGCAGCCATCACCCCTTACATACCGACAGCTTTTCCTGCTTGCGTCATCCCCTACCTGATGCTGGAGAGGCAGAATAAAGCTGTAGATGCTCACTGCAGAAGCCCCACCAGATGAGACAGATACTGGGGGATGTGGGGGGGGGACAGGAGGTTTCAGCCTACCAAAGCTAGGGCTCTGTGTTGGAGGGGAATGTTTCCCAGATTCCCTGTCCCCTCCACCCCATCTCTACCATGTCCCCTCTGTCCGGGGTCACCCAGGCTGCCCCTCCTTCCAGCTGCAGTAAGAGGCAGCCTCAATCATTCATCTTAATGTCTCTATTAACCAGGGTTATGACCAGGACGAGACAAGAAACAAGGTCTTTTAGTGTGAAAACACGGCTCCCAGGGCTCTGCCCCAGGGGACTTCTCCACAGCACTGCTGCTAATCTGGGGCCACTGACACTGGAGGGGGCTTAGCTTCCAGATCAGGTCAGATGATTCTGACCTAAATTCCCTCCCTGTCCCTTCTCCCCTCAAGTCTTCTAAGGGCCTCTCCATTAGCTCTCATTTCCAACCCAAAAAGTCGATGTGGCATTTGGCAATAGCCATAGGAGCCTTGAGGTTGTCTTCATGCTAGGCCAGCACCCTGACTTGGAATCACTCTACTCATCACCACATTGCTTCTCACTAGTAATGTGAAGGTGGTTACAGCCTTGGCCACTCAGAGCCTAGGGGAATAACAAGCATATTTCTGATTGTAGAAAGTACCAAGGAGGAATCCTAATAAGGCCATTCTCTAGTCCCCATTACCCATAGGGTCCATCAGTGGAGTCAGCATGTGCTCTCACCAACACCTGGCTTCTAGGGTGGTAGCTGTTGGCTCAAGGAACTCAGTGCTTACTGACACCTGCACCCTACATGGTAAGATTTAGGGGCAGTAGCAGGGCCTGTTCCTCACCTGGAGAGATGATCTGAAGCTCCTAGAGAACCAGAATCAAAAAGCAATAACCCAGGACACATTCAGAGGGCCTCAGAAAGAGCCACAGGCACAGACTTGCCCTTAAGAGGCATGGACAGGGATGAGAACGAGAAGGGCCCCGCGAGGGGCCCCCGCCCGGCCCGAGTGGCGTAGGCACCAATCAGGACTCAATATGGACTGCCTTCCGGGGTCCTGACCCCAGGACCTTGGAGGAGAATGAGAAGGGCCCCGAGAGGGGCCCCCGCCCGGCCGGAGCGGCACTGGCTCACCTGGGCTTGGAATCAGGGACAACACTACCCCCCCCCCAAGCAACCTGCTGTTTCAGAGGCCTGGCTGGATTGATAGCAACCAAGGAACATCAACCAACTTTTGTTTTGTAGATTTGGCCAGGCCTCTGGTCAGCAACCCAAGCATCTCTTTACAGCAGGCAATGTAGCAAGTATGGGGGATTCTCTTCTGCCTTGTCTTTTATTATTAATAAAATATTAAAAAAAAAAAGAAGAGGCATGGACAGGATCCTGACATAACCACTTTCAAGTGTTAATAATGTCACCATTATTAGTAAGACCTTTAACTAATGGGCATG
>RJWM01034164.1:0-19948 GCA_004363535.1 Dasyprocta punctata
ATGTGTGACCTTGGCTACTATATCTGGTCCCTGCCCCTTGCTCTCTTCAGCTCTTTCTACATGCTCCACTTTTCTGCCACCATGTAGTGGTCACATGTGCTCCATCACATCCTTCTGCCATGTAGCTTCTACTTTGGAATCTGAGAACCGTGTACTAAACTTGTAAAAGTGGGAGTCAAGTGTGCATCTTCTCCTTTAAGTTGTGGGGGTCCAGTATTGTGTACCTGAATAATACAAAGCTAAATGGTCCTTTGCTTACAAAAGTGTTCTCAGTTGCTGATGAAGGTGGTAAAAATGATCTTTGATTGAGAGTTTTCCTAATAACAGTGACACTGAAGAGAACTGCAAATGACTGAGGATTTTAAGTGCTGTAGTTAGTATAGAACTTGGATATCAGGCAATACAGTAAAAGTTTTTCCAAAATTAACATTTATATTAAAATTGTGCTTCATATGTCTTATGCTATATTCTGATATTTAACATTTAATATACAGTTTTATTAAATTAAGTAATAATGAAAATACATAAAAGTACAAGAGTCATACTCAAGGCAAGAATTTAGAATATAGATATATTCAGAACATATATACATGTACACTGAGATACACTGATCTTTCAAAAAATAAACTAAATTTAGTAGTTTGAAAATAATGTTTATAAATATCAAATTTTCTAACACTTCACCATAAAATTTTGATGTGAAAAATGCTAATCCCTAAATACTGAGCAATAAAATAGTTGAGTATCTAAATATCTTTTCAAAGACAGAGATTAGACCTAGGAAACACTCCTTGTACTGTTAAACATATTTCAGAAGTTTAAAAAAATCCATGTCCTTTACATTTTCCAGAAAGTATCAGAGAAAATAAGCAGATACAATTTGTGAAAGATTAAAGATGGTTATAAATGTGATTTAAATTAAATAATTTGTGAAACAAACTTATATTCTTAGAATACACATACACAAATGCATATGTATTCACATACACAAATGTATTCCTAGAACACACACACACAAAAGTGTGTGTTTGTGTGTTTAGATATAAATAATGATATACATAGTGCTCAGATTTTGAGAATTAACTTGATATTTTGCATATTTATTTATGTATATCTGCATACATCAAAACATGCAATATTTTAAAAAATATTTCCATATAATTTTGACATGGTTTCAAAGGAATCACATTGATACCTTAAAGAATATGAGGATTTAATTTTCTTTAGACTAATTCTATTGAATTTCATTCTGGAACCAGCTTTCTTGCTCACTAGTAAATTTGTCACTAAACAGAATAATTCAATGGTAAATGATAACCACATATGTACTCAAATTAAACCAGTATCAGTATGACAAGTTATAGACTATGAGGTCTACTTTTTCTGTAACCATTAAATAGTTCAACTGTTACTCATTTTGGGATAGGAAATTAAGAAAAATAAAGAGGTACAATGTAATAAAAAATGAATAATATGTATTTTAAATTTTAAAAATCTTCTGGTAAAGATAATATTTTTTAAAGATCATATTTTTCAATGAATGAACCACAATTTAAAAGGTCATGTAAGAGGTTGCTAGATCTGCATTCTATATTTTTCTAGATACTTAAATTGAAACTTAATCATAACAACAAAGCAAAACTATAACAAAAGCTAGCTGTGTTGCCATTACTTATGACAAAAGTTTATTTCTCAACCATGTAAACTGCATGGGACTCCAAGGATATAGGCTTACAGTTTCATTCTTTTATTAAGAGAAATTTTTCAGGATCACATCAGAAGGGAGGGTTAGCTTAGAAGACTCTCTTGAACTAAATGAGATGCTTTAACCTGAAAACTGATTTTACAGATAAATAGTGGGGCAGAAATGCAGTATAGTCCACCAAACTCCAAACAAGTTGAGAAATAAAATATCCTACAAGAGAGCAAGAAACTTTAAACACAACTCCTATAACCTGTCTAAAGTATGCAGATACAGAGATTTTCTGTATGATTTTACTCCCCCTTTGCTTACCATACTATATCTACTAGCACATTTTTGCTTGTTTTGCTCAATTTGTTCATAAAAAAAATAAAATACCATGATGATAATGGTCTGTATTATATGAATGGCTCATTGCTATTCTAACTCATATATTGCTCAATTGACTTAGCTAATGCTTTATTTTTGAAAAAAATTATGTTTGGAAGAATATCATAAAGAGTTTGTGTTGGTCATTTTTAAGCTAACTGATTGCTAGTAATACTTACTTTTTAAACACTATGGTATTAGTTCTCTGCAACACGTTTATCTGCTTTTTTCATTCAGTTTCCAAATGGAATTCATCTAAGCCAATACTTTGCATTATAGAAAGTTTATGCCTCTTGCCAAAGTGTCAGTCATTTCAGAACCAAAATTTGCCTGCCTGTTAATTCACTGCAATCATATTCTTAACTGTTTCTCTACAAACTGAGTCCCCTAAAATCTGCAATTGAAGCCTGTTGTGTCTGAAAGAATAATAAAATTTTGTAGTCACTTCATGAAAATTTCATTCCACTGCCTACAGTCAAACTTGAAATTGCATTTTTGTCATCCCTACCATTAGAAATCCTTTTGGACACACTGATATTGATCACTGGTTGCTCATCAAATACCTACTCCCTCCGGAGCCTCTCTCATTCATAGTGATTCTAGAATTTCCTTAACCATTTTTTCTCTATATATATCTTTTTCATTTTTTTTCCAATTTCTTTTTTTTCTAACCTTTCTTCAGGAACATGTTTTTATATGAAACACCCCAGCTATTTAAATTAAGGTACACAATTCTCTGAAATAGAAATTTTATTTCTTCTCCTTAAAAGTTATTTACCTTTCTTAGAAATCAGCTGTGGTTAAAACATAATCAGGAATAGAAGTAATACAGAGGATATCTTGCAAAGTTGGGATGTTTAAATTTTCTTCTAAGTAAATGGTTCTTAAAATAAACCTTGCCTTAAAAATCCTTCATTTCATGATTGTCATTTTTATTAACACAAATATTTCTTTCACCCCTTTATGTAAACTTTTACTCTTACCCAGCCGTTTGTCATTTTTTTAAAAAGTCAAAATAAAATAATATTTCTTTTCAGAGTTGATTGCAATGTTTATCTTATAACTTTTAAAAACCCTGTAGGCTCCTAATAATAAGGTCAGCAATACTTAATTAGTTTCTATAAATTTTACTCATCATTTACATTCTATACCAATTTGAAAATATTTTCCACAATTGTGGCTGATTAATACCCTCGCTTTCCATTATTTTTTCCTAAATAAGAGTACAGAACTTTTGCACTTTCTGACTGAGTGCATGTCCGCGACTGCCCTTCTCTGTCTTACCATGTGAAAGACTGCCTGACAGATTTTGTCAGAGAGGACACAACCTTTTTTTTTTTCACATAATGCAGATAATGAGACCTTGTCTTATGACATTTAGCGTTGCAAAACAGCCTAGAGTCTATCTCATTAGATCACTCTATTGACTGTAAAGTTGCTTTTTATTCTTGATTTTTTAAAAACAAAAACATATATTTACTTACATATTTATTTTCATCAGAGTTGCCTGTTATTTATAACTCATTTGATTTCTGAAATAAACTATTTTGCAGAGGACTTTTTTTCTTAGTGTGTCCATTTCCCTTTGTTTATGCATATTGTTGATCTGTTTCTTCAAGTATCCTCTTTAACTTTGCACATCTTTCAGGTTTTCAGCTTGTTTCGTAAATGCTTAAATCATATGCTTCCTTTAGACTTACCACATTTTATTATGATTTTGTTTGGAGTACTTCTTTAGCTGATATACACTTTCCCACTTTTACTTATCACTACTTAACATGTTGCGAATTTTATTTTTGTGTTTTTACTTTCAGATCACAACTCACAGCAGACCAACCTGAATTTTCTAAAGCGTGGATATTTTTTTCCCCAGAGTTTATCATTCTATCTTTAAATCTGAATGAGGTTTCTAGAGCTATGTAAACATTCCTGGGTGATAAATATTTGATGAATGGTTAGTAAATGAATGGACAGATGAGGAATTAATAAGTTACAGGAATACAAATGAATACATGAATCATAAATTAATGAAATAACTCCTCTCTTGATAGAGTTCTTATTGCGAGGTTATAGGATCTTTTATTACTATTCTTCAAGTTTATCAATTTTACTGTCATACAAAAATATTTTCCTGATTTTTAGGAGAGTGCCTCTACTGGTCTTTCTCACCATCTTTGTAGTCTACAATTTATTGTGGTTGACCTTAAAGTATTTTCATATTTCGTTGTGTATTTTTATCTACAGGAACTCTTTCACTATCCAAAGTTATTGATGTGTATCTTTTTACTAATAGTCCAATGTTTACTAGAATAAATTTGAAAATATTAATAAAACTGAGATGACTAATAGATTTAAATGGCAAAGTGAGACCTGTAAAAATGTTAAACACTTGCTTCATGTTTATAGTCAGTGATTTAGAGACAGCTATACTTAATGAATTGAACAATCGTTTCCTTACCTCACAAGTATTCTGATTAGTAAATATCATTTACTTAGTGTATTATCAATAGCATATTTAAAATTCACAAAGATAATAACGTCATTTCTAATTGCCATAAACTCTAGTATTAGGAACACATTTAGAAAATTTGACTACTAAAATGTCTCACAAATTTGATTACTAAAACTGTTCCATAGTAAACAATAGTCTTCAAACCGAATTCTTTCATTCAAACTGCAACCGTGAGGCCAGGGATACAGCAAGGTGGCACAGTGCCTGCCTGGCAAGTGCAAGGTCCTGAGTTCAATTCTGGTTACAAAGAAAAAAAAATCTGTAATTGTGGTGTAATTTTATCAAGGACTGAAAGTAGATTTTTTTTTGTTTTGAGATCATAAATTATTAGTTTTAAATTTTTCTACTGTTGCCATATCAATTTTGTCAATTTAACCATATGGCCAGACTTAAAGTTGAATGAGAATGAAAAACTTTATATGTAAGAGAAATTATATGATTACCACATATCCAGAACACAAGTCAATGTTTAAAGTAGTAACCAAGGACAAAACAGTAATAATTGTAATACTTAGTAAGCTAATATTTGTTTGTCCTTGGGTTATGATCTATGTAATAACATCACATTTATTTTCTTATAATACTTAATACTATTTATAATAATTATAATACTTAATAATAATTTCTTATATTTTAGTTTCTTATAATATTTATATCTAGGAGGTTTTCTTATTATCTTTATGTGCAGAAGATTATTAGAATCATGAAATACAATGGGCACAAATTAGTATTGTTAAAGCTTTCAATGTCATATTGTGAATTCTGTTTTATTTCAGGCTTTCATGCTTTTTTTCATTTCCCTATTTTTGTCTACTACACTGGTACATATAAACTGTCATTTCTTTTGCAAAATAGGAACTGCTTTAGTACTGAGTATATCAAATCTATTAATTTGAATACCTGTTGGTTTAAAAGAGAGCTAGATTACTAGAAAATGAAATTTAAGTTCACAAATACTATTAAAGTCTACTCAGTAAACGTAGACCTGGATACATTTCCTGTTTGACCTTCATATATAAATAATAACAAAAGCAGCAATATTAATAAAATTGTTGCAATTTTGGGATGCTACTGATTTATAAAGCAATTATTCTACATGCCTGATATATAGTTCTGTGAATATTTAGTATATTCCTGCAAGCAATTTATTTGAATGCCTATACAATAGATTAAGCAACTCAGAAAAATTTATGTGTGTTTACATGTATCATTGTCTTTTTTGACTCAAAGAAAGGAGTTTTCTCTTTCTTAATTTTTGTGATTCAAGGGAATTTGCAAGTTGTGGATGACCACTTTGATTCAATATCAACAATTCAATAGTCCATGAGTTGACACTTTTTATCAATGTATTATGTCCATTTTGTGTAAAACTAAAAGCACATACTGGCATATGGACAGTAGGCATGCTATTTAATGATAAAATTATAAATATGATGTTAAGTGTGCAGGAAGTATAAAGCTCAAGATAATGACCAATGTAATATATTTCACATTAGATAGAGAAAATTTTGTCTGAGAATATTTCAGAAAGCACAAAAAAATCAGAGTAAATATCTGATAGGAGACATTGCACAAGGCATTTAAATAATGTCATAATTATGAATGTTTCCATAAAATGTATGAAAAATCAAGCAACTACCATCATAATTATTATGCATGTATTGTTACTAATACTATTCTGTACATTTATACTGTTTGTAAATACTTTTTTACATTTTCTACAAAAAATTTTTCAAATATATTTTAAAATATACTACAAAGTTTTAACATTCAAATTGGGAAAAGACAATCTAAACATTAAAGACATTATATAAAGAATTTCTGATTGTCTCTGAAGATAGTTCACATGTCAAATCAATAAGCAGTTAACTCAGTGGTTTACAGGTTAACTCCAATAATTTTGCTTATTTTTTTTCAAAAGATTGCTTCAGCCTAAAAAGTTATCCTATAACCTCTAGATAATAATATTACAGTTCTGCAGAATATATTAAAATAATTACCTAGGACCGGGCATTTAGCTCAGCTTCACAAGTGCCTGCCTGGAAAGTGCGAGGTCATGAGTTCAATACCTGGCACACTCACCCCCTCAATTTCCTTATATGATGAACATTACACAGAATATAAAGTAATCATTATAAAAATAAATGTAAATACAACGAAAAAGTATTATTTGACTTACAGAAACTGACAAATGACTGAGGAAGACCTAAGAATAAAAAGCAACCATACTTGAAAACTGGCAGTTATTGTGTTATTATTTTTTTCAGACTTAGAATCCAATGATCAATTCCTCTGAAAATAATTGCATTTGTTAAGCTTTCATTTTCAACTCAACTTTGCATAATTGTTATCCACTCAGATATTTATTTGGAAGAATATTTTTTAAAAATGCAAAGGTTGCCTTATGTCAAAATAAGTAACTTTCTTTAAATACTACAGCTTATTAGTCAAGTGGATCTTATTCAGCTTCTTGTCTCATTGATAATAATACCAAATCTATATGTATATAAAGATTTTTTTCTCTGAAGATCATGATACATGCTTTTACAATGATGCCTGCAGTGACTATATCTAAAATTTACTATACCGATGACAGAGAACTGTATTTTAAATTGTCAATTAAAGCATACTGTGATTTAATATCATTTTCACTATGTAAAATAAAATCTCTCAGATTAAAACAATGCAAAATATATATTTTATGTATTCATGCTTATCTTATTTTTCATTGACATTCACACAAAAGAATATGGACAAAACCCCATTAACTGCTGAACGAGTGTTATGAAGACTGAATATTATTTTGGGATTCTTTTGTAATGGAACGAGTACATAATTTTGTTTCAACACTAATTAGTTAAATTATATCAACTGAAATAAAACCATTGTGACAAGCAGGTCATACACGTTTACTATTACTATACAATCAGGATAAATTGTACTAAACTAATACAGTTTCATGCAAATTCTGGTTTCTTTTATGTGGGATATCAAAAATATCAATTAAATCAAGAGCAAAATTTTAAAAAAGACAATGGGGAGATGATCTCTTGCAAAAGGAGAGAGGATCAGGAGATGTGGGAGGAAGGGAGAGGTGAGGAAGTGTGTGAAAAAAGCTTTAATATGCGTTATGTACATGTGCCTACTTCCCTGATGAATGTCTTCATTCAATGCTGTGAACGTGTGCTAATAAAAATATAATAGCATGAAACAAAAATAAATAAGAATTAGATTTACTAAAAGGCTTAATACAAAAAATTACTTTGGAAAAATATTAGATGATTACTACCACATAATTTGTGGTAATACTTAGGAACATAAAACATTAATTGTTTTGTAATACATTGGAGAGAATAACTAAGGTTTGTGAATACTGTATAATGTAACACAAGCAGTTTAAAATGGTTTGAAATTTTGAGATTGGATTCAAACAGATTTGGCTTAATGAGGGACTATCTCTCATTTTATAGTCATATGGAATCTCTTCATTAATGAAGTGGGAATAATTTTGCTATCGTACTAATAATTACAGTGACTCACATGTTAAATCTTACACACAAATATTAGATGACAGATTCAAATATGTATTTCTGTTTCAATTACACAAATATTGACATTATTCCCTTAAAATAATGCATCATATTTTATTTTATTTATTTATTTATTTTTTGTGGCACCAGGGTTTGAACTCACAACTTCGCGCCAGCCAGACAGGTGCTTAAACCACTGAGCCAAACTCCCAGCCCAATGCATCTTATTTTAATATTATGGTAGTCAAAAGTTCAAAATAGGTTTCATTGAGCTGAAGTTGCAGTGTGGCAGAACAGTTTTCTTTTCTAGACATTTTAGAGTAGAAGTTACTTTTTAATCTTTTCCATTTTCTAGAAATTATCTGCGTTTTTTGGTCATAACACCTTTTCAAAAGCAGACCAGCAACAGCAAACCAGCTCATTCTCATATTTCATTCGCATGACTTTGACAGAGATTTTCTTTCCTCCTTTTTATTTATCAGGACTTGTGATTACTCTGAGCCTTCCATATAGTTAAGCTATAATATGAAAGTTAATCATGGTTAATCTATGATATCAAAGTCAGCTGATTAAGAACCTTTATTCCATTTGCATTTCAGTGCTCTTTTTGATTACCAGGCTCAGAACATGGGCATCTTTGGGCATCATTGCATAAAAATAGAGAATTTTCAAATGTTCACCTACTATTAGATCCTTCATCACTCACATTTTAGACTTATCCTCATGAATGGTATTATTCCATAACATATTTTAACATGAAAAAAATGACATTATTTCTGAATAGATTCACAACAGAATGTATTTCTACTATGCCTTACAAGGTGAAATTGAAATAACATAATCTTCACTGTAAAGGTCAATATTTTTCTTAGTATTTTAAAATTTATAACATATGTAAAACTTTATGCATATGATTTTTAAATTTTCATGAGAAATCTTTTATAATAGATTTTAATTCATGGTTGGTTAAATGCAAATGCTCGATGTCAAAATTAATGTGTAACTTTCCCTTTGGAAAACGTCATTTTTTCTCACAATTTTTTAAAAAAATATGACCATTTTTAATAATACTGAATGTTACTAATGAGTAAGTATACCTATCAGGCTTGAAAATTGCAAAACTAGCTAGTTTACTGTTACTAAGAAGGTATGAACTGAGGTAATAGTCAGTTTTCCCAGATAGATATTTGTTAAGATCTTTGCACATTATTTAACACATCTTCTGTCTTAATATAGATATCATATAAATTCAAAATTATTAATATAATCGATTTTAGAATGCTAAACCTGTTAGATAAATAAAAATATAATATTAAACTTTGATCTCTTCTATGTCTTGACTTGTATTTTAAACTTTATATGTAGTTATATGTATTTTATATGTACTAGAAATATAAAATCTTTTAAACTGGGCATATTCAAGGTTATTTAAAAATTCATAGTTGCATCTGTTTTTATTACTTGTAATGTTAAATGATAATTTAAACATTTTAAAGGTCAAGATTTGAATAATATAATTTATTTAATGATGCAAAATATATTTATGTAATAGTCTTAATTTTAAATAATTTTAAATAACATTTTCTTAAAAAACATTACTCATAGTATATTTTAAAACTGTCAAAGAGTAGTGAACTTGCTTTCAAGAGCGATTTTCTCATAGTTTTGTGTACTCAGCAGCATGTATTAAAAAATGAAATGACAAGAAATAGCTATAAAACCTAAATTATATTTATTCTTAGGTAACAAAATTTCTGAATATGAACTTACTACAGTATCAGAAGAAAAAATAATAGAACATATCTTGACATTTTTTATTTGTTTCATTACATAGACAAGATCATGACTGTGAACACATTTATATTGAAAATAATGTGTAATGACAGTTTGAAATGATTTCCTTTAGGAAATACATTCTTACATCTCATTATCACAAAATCTTTAAAAATTTTTTTAGCATTTGTATAATTATCCCTGTATTACTTTCAAATCATCATCTCTTCAAAATAACACCTTATTGATACAAATGTTAGTTTTGTGAATACTTAAGAATTACAAATAATATTAAATGAATTCATCAATTACTAAAGTCAATTAACAGTTGTCAATATTATTTCCTTATGTAAAGAATATAATTTTAATATTAATTCCTAAGTTAGGAACCAAAAGTAAACAAACAAATATATACTATAGTAATATCAAGCAAATGAATTGTAAAAGTTCAAGTATGAAATAATAAAAATGTGATGAACTATTTAAAATAATTTATGAAAAGTTTTTTTAAATTTTGTAACTATATTCTGAGAGCAGTATGCAATTGAATTAGACAATAAGAATATAAAATTTTTTACATACATAACACAGTAAAAGCTCTTCTTACTTTGTTAAAATTATTTCAAGTATTTTCTTGGTGGATATATAGTATTGCATTTTAATGTGCCAATGGAACTGCATAGTTCCCTTCATAATAAATACAATAAAACAGACAGCAGGTACAACAATATCAGAATAGTCTGAATTTATTAGGTGTGGATTTCCAGTATTTTTTCTTTCCTTTTAAAATTAATGCATTATCCCATACTGATAGTTTAACAGTTCATTAAAATATAATCAACATTTATACACCTTCTATATCATATTTAGCGTTACTTATACTGATAAATTACTTAAGGAAGAATAATGAATCTCAAATTATATGAATACTGAAGTCCTACTAGGACACAATACATGTATTGTTAATTGGAGTCTTGAGTTCACCTTTTTAAAGTTACTCTGTATAATTCACTCTTTTGAAACATTTTGTTTAATGCTGTACTGAATTCTGTACATTTTAAATGGAAACAAAATAAGATAGTTTTGTTAATTAGATTTGTGGAATTAAAGGATATCCACAAGCTACATTTTCATTGTCTTTTTTATTGCTTAGAAGGACTTTAAAATTAACATCATTTAATCATTCAACACTCAAGAATACTTTAAGCCAAACTTCTTAATACAGATTTCATTCAATTTAATTAATACATAGAGTGCAGGTTTAATAAACAATTATCTTCTAAATTGAAGATTAAGATATATGGTCATGATATGCAATGAATATACTACTGATACAAAAGGAATTACAATAAATACATAAAAATAAAGGGGTTGAGCATGGTGGCACATGCCTGTAATTCCAGCACTTGGGAGGCTGACACAGGAGGATCACCATGAGTTCAAGGCCAGACTGGGCTACACAGTGAGTTAGAGAACACCCCGAACTGCACAGTGAGTACTTGTCTAAAAAAAAAAAAATGCTGAAGAATAACGGAATAAAGGGTATAGTAGTATAATTTGTTTATATTTTAGTGGAACCTAATGGTAATAAATGAATCATTCTCAGAATATCAAGTATTGCCCACTTGATTGAATTGTACCTTTTAAGAGTCCACAGTACTTGAAATAATATAACAGAAGTATCCTGAATTAGTCATTCTATAGGATTGGTCTATCTACCCAACAGCTTTAAGTAGGGCATCTTTGGACTAGAAGCTGCTATTTTAGGTTAGCTTGGATCTTTTTCTCCTTATTTATATTTTCATGTGTTCTGCCTTTTATGATACAAAGGGATAGTTACGGTATTGGTACCTAGGTGTATGAGGATCTATTCAACGAAAAAGAGAAAAGTCAGAAACTCCTTAGCACTTAGATGCATGAACACCATCAATGGTCTAAGAGCTAGCAGGAAAGGGTTGTTATAGTCATCTACCAGAGAGATCATGACAAAATACCATGTGTTGAATGGCTTAAACAACATAAGTTTATTTCCTTACAGTTCTAGAAGCTGGATCAAAGACCAAAAATGTTATCAAGCTTAGTTTCTGGTAAGACTTCACTTCCTGGGTTGTATGCAGACTTCTTTCATCTTGTTGTGTCCTTAAGTAACGTTTCTTTTGCTTATGGAGAAAGAGAAATCTCTCTGACTGCAATTTGTATATGGACAGCAGTCCTATGTTAGAACGCCCCTAGCATGACCTCATTTACTCTTAACTACCCTCAATATACTCCCCAAATACAGTCAATTGGGGGCTTTGACTTTGTTTAACGATGTTTTTACTGGAAAATAAAAAGCATTTAAGAACAGGAGAGTTGCAAAAGGGGAACAGAACTCACCCATTAATATATTTTTATTGGTCAAATATAAATTCCCTGTACTTTCATAGCTACTCCTATTCCCTGTATTCTAGACAAAACTGAATAGAATTTCTGGATGTTCTCACCTCTTAGATGATCTCGAGTTGCAGTTAAAAATGTCTGAGGTTCTCCAGGCTGTCATAGTTTCATAAAATGTAGAGACTGTTAATTTGAGTAGATAAAATGACTGACAAGCATGCATTCATAACAGATAAATAGCTAAGAATCGATTATCAATGCATTTGTTACATTCATGCACATACAATGAACTTCAATGTTACTGCCTAGAAGAAAAAGGATAGGACGTTAGATTTCATGAGCCCTGTGATTTAGTTGAGTGATGGCTGTAGATCCAGAAAGACAGTGAATAATTAAAAAGTAATCAAAACAATTTTCACTCATTTTTTAATATGATAGACCTATGAAATCTTAGTTTTAAAATTTTAAGTGTTATACCCTGAGGAAAGGTTCAACATAAAGGAGGATATCCAACTATTTGACCCTAACTGTTAATCATTACAGAAAATTCATTTTTGGCTACAGTAGAGTTACAAAAACCAGGAGGGTAGCAATTTATGTGGGTTGACAATAATTGCCAACAAGAATATGGAAGAATTGGAACTCCTGATATATAAGGGTGTGAACATAGGAAAATATCTTGGAATTTCCATGACAATTTTTTTTTTTTTACCAGGAATCAAACTTGGGACCTCGTGCTTTTCAGGTAGGTGCTGGGCCACTGATCTTTATAACTCAGTCCTTTGCAGTTTTTAAATAAGTTGAAAATAAATCTATTCTATGGACAAGAGTTTTGTTTGTAGATTTCTTGTTTGTTCATGTTTGCTTTGTCACTCATTTGATATGAATGACATGTATTTAAAGGGATTTATAACGTAATTATTCATAATAGACAAAACCTGGGAAAAACTGCATACATTAACTAAAGAAGATAAGGGAGCACATCATGCAATGGATATTATTCAATAATCAATGTGACAACTGCAGATGATGAATAATAGTAAATTTCTCACAAGAAACCAGACACACACCATGTGTTGCATTAATATAAAGTTGCTTAACAAGTATCAATAATCAGTGATAGCCAAACTCATATGCCATATTTGCTTCTAGGGTTTTGGCAAAGAATGCCTCAAAATACAGGGCACAAGAAAACATGTACAGATGATAGACATGTCAACATGTTCAGGAAATTAGTAGCTTTCTAGGAGATGTGTCAAAATTCATGATGCTGGATACTTATTTGAATATGCGCACTGTAAATTACACATATGTAAGAAATAAAATCTAGATAGCATAAAATACAATTTTTATGGATGGGTATTTTAAAACCAAAATGTTAAAATTACCCAGGCATGACTATAATAATCAGTGTCACCTTTAATATGCTTTACCTTATTTGTAAGTTCTTTAGACTCAGTGTACTTCCTGTTTCCTGCCCCTTAGGTAGATCTTACACTGGACACTGTCCTGGGTGGACTACTGTTGACACTCCACTTCATTAAATGCTCAATAAAGACCTGAACTTGGATTGGAAAGAGTAACATTCATCTGGCTACTCAAGATAAAGTGCTCAGTAGACATGAGGCCTATAACTGTCATAGCCATTGTGTTGCTATTAGTAAAAAGAACCACAGCGAAAGGGACACACATCTCCATCCATGTGTGATTCACAGACAGACCATTGGAGTTTCAATTGAGGTCATAATAACTGTCTTATTTAAAACTGTGTTATGCTTTGTTTTCAGTTACTACACTAAGAATATTAACTATTATAAAGAGAAACAACTCTGCCTTAAACTTTATTTTTTAATTTTTCTTAATCAACTTTATACTTTGGAGATTTTTATATAATGTGATTTCTATTTTTAATTGAGACAAAACAGTTGTATATAATGGGGGACGTGCTTTCAAATAAATGGATTTAATTCAGGAGTATCTAAATTTAATACATGGAGCATTTAGAATAAAAATAATGAGTTTTATTTGAATTTCGTACACCTTATTGAGCCATTTTAAGGCTCTGTGTTTTTCCTGTCTGAAAACTTAAATAAACATGATGTCAGACTCTCAAATACTATAATATTATAGCTGTATTTCTTTCTATTTGGATCCACCTAATTAGGCCTATTCTGTTGTCCTTTTTCTTTTTTTAATTTCCCTAAATTTTTAAAACCATTCTCAGTCAACTCATCTGAATTTTTCCTTGACTTGTGAATAAGTTATTTTGACAATGATATCTTGATTTCGTAATTCTATGATTCCCTTAGTCTTTGAGTAGGTCACAAGTGATAATGATCATCATGCTCTTTATTATTCTAATATTCTTATCACTGGATGCTTAGACATTATTACAAATTTAACAAAGAATTGAAGTTTCACCCCAGTGATAACATTTCATATGTGTGAGGTCAACTTCTAGCTTGCTGGTATTTTCACTAAAGAGAGAAAAAAAAAAAAAAACTATCTTAGCTCAAATGAAGACAATGGGACTCATCAACAACTCTTTTTTCCACTTTGAGTTCATGGAACTCATCTGCTACTATGCCTATGAATGATATGTACTAATTTTATATACTCTGGGATTCTTAGTAAAGCAGTACATATTTTTGTCATGGTCAAAATGCTGCACATACTGATTCAAAGCAATATATTCAAAAATGTTTCTAAATGTTTTAAGCACATTACTTTTTAAAAAAGAAACAAAGTTTTTTTTGTATTTATCCTTATTTTAAGAGGATTACAAGCTTAGAATATGTATTTTTTTCATTTAATTTAGAACTGAATAGCATCTTTATGAACTCAATTCTAAATGGCTATATCAATTATTTAGGCAATTTAAGAGAAATCAATAGTTCAATGATTTGTCTTTATATTTCTCATATTTAAACGCACTTGATGTATATATAATTTTATGTTTTCAAAGTAATTTGTGAAATGTTCAGAAATAAAACAAGATAATTTATTTAACCCTAGATGTCATGTTTTTAATTTCTGTATGCTTGCTTCTCCTTCATACCTATCACTATCTATAAGACCTTATTATTTACTTCTGTCTTTATAACATAATCTTACCAGTTATGTTATTATAAGGACATTCAAACAATTATAATTTAATTTGTGTCTCTTCTAATCCATATTTGTTTTATTAGATGCTGTGCAATCTTTACAAATAAATGAACAACTATTGGACATTTAAAGTAATCATACTTACTCTAGACAGTTATTCTGTCTAGAGTATTCTATTCTGCATGGTGATAATTAAAAATTTCCACAATTTTTCAAGCAACTACTTACCAAGCTTCAATGCCATTTACAAGTTATTTGACTATTCACATCTAGGAAAGCTTGACATATCTTTAAAATAGCAATGTGCCAACATTGTTCTCATATTCTCTAAAGACTCTATAAAAGATAAAACAATCCAATGTGTTTTCACTGAAATTCTACCAAACCATATTAGCATACTTATTCAATGAGTGTTCCATTTTATATTTAACATGTAATAAAATACATCCTCTCTTTTCTTCTGTTTTTATGTTTTCAACTTGTACACATCTTTTGTAGCTTAGGTAACAATCATATCATCTTCCATATCAAAAGATGAAATTCCTGAGAAAAAAGTCACACATGATAACCAACTCACAAAAAGTCACTGCACTAGAACTCCTCTTTCCTTAGAGGAAATCTTGCCTAAATCAATTTTAGTCCTGCTACTACTTAAACATCTTGTAACTTTGACAAACTTCACAAAATCTCTCTTCCATTAAATTCATAGAGGAAAAAAAATTTCTGTACTTTTTTTGTTTAAAGATGATTGCTGTTTGTTTCTCATGTGCCACAAAATTTCTATGTTGAAATTTAATCTCAGTGTGATAATAAGTGATTCATTTATAAAGGTGAGCCTCTTGCAAGTGGATTTTGCACCCTTATAATAGATGTAAGAAGAAGTCAACTGTCTCTCTTTTGATGACCCCCTGCCTTCACTGCCCCATCAGGCAAAGACATTATTTCCTCCCTTTTGTGCATCTATCAGTTCCTTAGAGTGAAAACAACTATAAATGGTCATATGTGAAAAACGTGTTTTGCTCAACACTGAATCTACTGGTGCCTTGAACTTGGACTTCCTAACCTCCAGAATAAAGAGAAAATACATTTCTCTATTTATTTAATTTTTGTATTTGCATGTTTCATTGCAGTGGCATAAGTAAGGTAAGACTTCATGATTTACGCTATAACTCCCCAAATACATCAAATTTCTAGACGCTACAACCATGAACATGATTTAATTTGGAAATAATATCTTTGTAGCAAATCAACTGGAAGCTTTCAACATAGGGCTTAGTAAAATACTATTGGGATCTGATAAAAGTACAACAGTTGGACAGAGGCCAACAATGTGAAGATGGTCAAGTGAGGATGGGATTACTGTATCTATAAACAAAAGGTCAAGGATATCTGTATACCACCAGATGACAGGGAGAGAAAAGATTCCATTCAGAGTCTCGGACAGACTATGTCTCTACCTGAACCTAAATTTTATAGGAGTAGTTTGCAGAACTGTGAAATATTTCTACCTGTATCTACATCTATGTCTCTGATTACCTGTATGTCTACGTGTACATTTACACGTATTTTAAGGCAGCTAGTTGGAGGTACTTTGTGGATAGCCCTAGCAAAAGTAACACATCTGACACATCTCTCCTTCACATAAGTTTCCTAGGTCAGAAGCTAACTATAAAATTAGTTGTCTTTGGGAAATCCATTCATCATTTTAAGGCTCAATTTTGTGATCTATAAATTAAAATTATAAAAGTATCAAACCACGCTATTCCACAACTATCTTATTCCTTCTAATCACTTATTTATTTCTAGAACATGTTGTCAAGATTGGTTCTGTTATTTTAAAAACTAAACACATTGAAAAAAATAAGCATTCTGAATAATAGCAGAAGTTTCCTAAGTGTATCATCGTGTATTTTCTATTGTTTCCTGGCATTTGCATTCTGTCCTTTATACCATTCCAGATAAAATGGCTAAATTAGAGAAATGAAGTAAAAAAATACAAATTGTAAATTTGTTGATTATGATCTTTAGCTAAAATTTTTATCATAAAGTATTTAAAAATTTGATTTAATTCTTTCTAAAGAAAACTACAATATACATAATTTGTGAATTTACTGCATTTCCACATAGACAGAATTCAATGTTTATCATCAAATATATTAATATAGGTTCTTACTCTGATATATTTTTCCTCTTCATTATTCAAAAACTATATAGTCTCCTGAAATATTTTAATAACTCAGGATAGTTTTGGTAATAATATTTTTGTTTATCTGAGGTTTTTTTAGATTGGTAATTAATTTTTATAACAACCACAAAGTTAAGAAACTTGAATGTTGAACTGTTTCCAAGGTTTTTAGTTAACATATAGAGAACAAAAAAAAGTATTAATAGAAATTACCAAGTTTACTGGCTCCACCTAGTGGCAGTACAAACGAATTTTAAAAATACACTTTTCACTGGAATGTTACCAAAATAATTATATAAAGTTTTCAAAAGTTTAGTTTTATAAGGTTTGCATAAAGGGGGATATCAAATGTATAAAAAACCACTGTGTAAAACCTAATAAAATGAATTTTGAGTTTCTAAAAAAATTATTTTCTGTTATAATTTATTTTATTATTTTAAACAAGCTGATTGTGAAACGCAGATCTAACAAATGGCATCTCCTGATAAAACTAAACATATATTGCCTTGTTTCTACAAATTAAACATGTTTCCTCCATATAGATATTAAATGGTATTCAGCTACTTGTTCCTAAATAAACAACCACAATATAGTCGTAAATTATCATAAAACACATAAATCAAGAAAAAAATATGAACAATTACTGAGAAATGCATCCTTATTAGAAACTAATAAAATACTGCAACAAAATATATCAGAGATTCAACACTCCTAAATACTTTCAAGAATTATTTTACTAATATAGTTTTGTATTTTAAAAAATGCAGGTATTTGAAATGTTACAATGATAAAAATAGTACTATCTAAAGTTTTAAACTTCATAAATGATAATGACCTTTAATGATGCTTATCGTCATGAAGGTGATAAAAGAATGATACATGAATAAGTTGTTTTTCCAGTATAAATATCAGTGGTGCACTTGTCATTGAAAATCATTTTTTTTCTTTTGCATCAATAGCACCTTCGAGGTTCTTATAAAAGTCATTTTTGCTTTGCAAGTACCTTCACTTTGTCGTCTTGTTACTGTCTGCAAAAGTGTAAACTGCACATAGCATGTTTTATGGTATAAAATTTTTCAGGTTTAGTTATGAGAGACTGAATTTGATATATTTGTAAAAGGATTTGATTTGTCTTCAGTGCATTATTGAGGATAAGGAATTTCCATATAATGTTTGATATTATTAACTAAAATTTCAGATATTTTAGGAAGAATAAATAAAAGAAAAATTACAAATACATATTCTTTTTCAGATAGAAATAACATGATATGGTAAGCAAAGAGGTAAAGCCTTCACTGTGTCAACTTTAATTAATTTTACATATAAAACCAAATGATTAAAACATGGTATGGCAGCAAATTACTTTATCATTTTTACCTTTGCTGTTTGCTGTAGATAGCTAACCACATTCTTTTACTGCTTATCACAACTGTGAGAACTTAACGTTACTATTATTGAACATGCAAGGACAAAAAATGAGTCAAAAGTGTAGAGTATCAACCTTATATTCTTAAATTTTATATTAAATTACATTGAATCATAATGGATGCAAGCAAAGACAGGCAGTATGTTTTATGGAATAATGGAAAAAGTAATCCATTATTCTTAGTAAATATATTATCGATTCCTCCTGTTTCAATATGTGTAAAATATACTATACTTCTCTATAAATCATATTGTGTATACCTATGGTTTAATGACAAAGAAAGTCACAATATACACTGACTGTAAATTAAACATTTGGCAAAAATCTTGTCAAATATTTCTCACTCTTTTTGGGAGAGCGGGAGAGATGGAGAGAAGGAGGGCAGTAGTGATGCAGAGAGGAAGAGAGAGAGGGAGGTATATATATGGTTTTGAAATGTTTAGTATGATAGTTTGTCAGAGATGGTTTTTACTAGATTGAGGTAAAGATCGTCTATTCCAGTTTTCTGTAGGGTTTTTAGCATGAATAATTATGAGGTTTTCATCTTTGGACCAAGTGATATGGTGAATCACATTTTTTGCTTTGTGCATGTTGAACCACTTCTGCCTACCTGGGATGAATCCTAGCAGGTCATGTATTGAATCTTCATAATGATTTGTTGCATTCTGTTAGCATGTCTTTTGCATCTGTGTTCATTAGGGAGATTGACCTGTAGTTCTCTTTTTTGGTTGGGTCCTTCTCTAGTTTTGGTATCAGGGTAATACTTGCTTCTAGGAATGATTTTGGAAGTATTGCTTTCCTTTCAATTTCATTAAAGTGGCTGAGGAGGAATGGAATTACATCTTTGCTAAATTTCTTGTAGAATTCAGCAGTGAATCCATAAAGATGTGGGTTTTTCTTTGTTGAAAAGTTTTTAGTTGAATTTTCAGTTTCATTGACTGAAAGTAGATGAGGCTGTAGGAAAAAA
>RJWM01034165.1:0-19935 GCA_004363535.1 Dasyprocta punctata
TTTTTTAGATTTTTAGTAAATATCAATATATATTTATATTCAGGAAAATGTTAAGTAAGGAAGACAGGGATCCCATGACAATGCTTATTCCTCTGAGGCAACCATTAACATGGGGTTTCATTTAGATATACATGCTGAGTTTAGAGAACATTACAGAGTACATTATGTCTTTTACGTATATTATAAGTTCACAGACTATTGCTTAAAATACTTTAAACTCCAAAGAACCATAGTTTGTGGATAATTTATCTTTTGTATTATCTGCAATACCATATCCCATTTGTATGGGCAATTAATGTAGTAACTTGATCATTAAGACTTACTGTTCACATAGCTAACATGTTGTCCCTCTCCTCAGTGAGTACTGATAACCTTCCTAGTTAGAAATCAGTTCTGTGAAAATCTCGGAGTCTTCACATAATGCATAAAACAACATTCTTCTCTCCTGTTGATCTAATCCTACCACTCTGCTCTCCTCTCCCTGGCCATTAATCTTAGGCACATTCTTCCTTCTTTTTTCCTTTATTGTTTATTTTTCTAAGAGTCTAACATATCACACACTTAAAACTCAAGTGTTATCAACAAGCACGCCAGAACAGAGTATGCAAATTATTTCACACATACATGTTCACACGATAAAAAATGCTTTTCTCCTAGAGGTGTATTTTTTTCAGATTTTGTGGAAGCATTCATTACTCCCCTTGACATTCTCCAGTAAAAACTAATAATTATTGTGAATATTTATGTGCAGCTTCATTAAACATGATTCCTTGCTTTTGCCTGTAACTTATTTTCAAATTACTTATAAAATAAATGATGTATAGCATCTATAGAATGAATTGTGTCAGAGTAGGTCTTAAATAACACTAACCCCAAACTAAAGTCAGAAAAACAAAACCACTACAAAAAAACTAAATGCCATTAAGATTTTAATAAAATTACATAGCAGAAGTAAGGAAGTCACAAAGAGTAGACTTTTCTTTCTAGGCTGTTTGGTAAGAATTTAGGAAAGTGAACTTTAAACTGTCTGGAGGGAGAAGCAGGTGTGCTGATGGACAGTGACGGCTGGCTTTAGCATTTGTTGGGTTGGCCTTATCTGGACATTGCCTGTGTGTATCGATTCTGTAAAATTCCCTCCGTTCTTTTAACAGTGCCAGGAACCCAAGAATTGCTTGATAAATATTGGTGTTTCTGAAAAGAATGACCGATTCTTTTACAAAACTGTGTAACATAAAAGCAGACAGATTAAACCTGAGATTCCATTTAGAATTTGGCAACATATTTCCTCTATAAATCATATCTGTGAATGAATTATAAGCTTAGATGTAGTACATGCTCAAAGTTACGATTATGCTTCGAATAGTCACCTGTTCTAATTCTAATTCTAGGAAATCTTTGATTCTCTTTTTTATTTTAATACATTAGAATAATCTAGTCTATTATTAGACATAATTTGAACATAAGCAGATTTTATCAACATGTTTTATGTTATATATTTGTATTTTAAAAATATATTTTTTCACCCTTTCCTGTGCTCTTTTAAGGTTGACACAGTGCCTTAAGAAGCTAACACAGAAGGGTAAAGGAGATCTCCATAAAACCCAGAGAACAGTCTGAAACTCCTCTTTGGATCCTGTCTAGAGTCACAGCTAAAAAAAAAAAAAATATATATATATATATGAACATAAAAACTATTATGAAAAACACCAAACATTTTTTGAAGGTTCATCATTAGTCATGGAATAGCTCTCTATTATCTTTAACTTATATTTTTCCTTGCTTTGGTGAGCACTGAATTTTATTCAGCATAAGTTTCCAGCTTAATACTCTGCTACATGCAAATTGCATCATGCAAATTTTGAGGCACAATATAATTGCATTCTCTGTAATTTTCAAGAACAGAGTCTTAAATCTCATTTTCTTTGCCCTGTCGTATTATTTCATTTGGTAATTTCTGAATATCACTTATTCTTAATGTTCTTAATCAATCACATATTTAGGAAAAAATATTTATTCATTTTCATTTTTCTTCTGAACTCCCCACTCTTTTTTTAATAATTCTTTTTAATAACTTTAAATGATTTTTAAAATAATTTTAATAATCTCAATAGCTTAATAATTATGATAGTTTAATGATTTTAATAATTTAAGTTTTTCTTTTTAATAATTCTTCCTAATTTTCTACTTTTGTCCTATGTTTTAGCCACTTAGACTCCTGGAGATCAAGTCTTTTCAAATTACTCCTATCACTTATGAAGTAGCAGCTATAATAAATATTTAGTTGTTTAGTATTTAGTTTTTGTGTAAGCAATTTGTTTGTATTATGAAAATGTAAAATAATTTATTAAAATTAAATTATACTAAGTATAGTAAATAAACTCACAATTTTCTAGGTTAGATAGAAAAATACAAAATCAAAGAAGTGTAAAATAAATTTAGATTCGTCTTTAAAATAGTGCTCTTTTTCTACAAGATCTGAAGAAAAATAACTACAGATTTTTTTCCTTAAAATCCAGAGAGGACTAAAACATTATTTTATTTGTGTCTGATGAATTCCATGTGGGAATTTTTCTAAAGTAAAAAAGAACATGCTATGCCAAGAATTATGTTTTAGTTGGAATGAGGCAGCAATAGAATAAACAACCAGTGAAATGTTACTCTCTTTCTTCTCCCAAACCACAGTGCATCCTGAGTTGTAAAGTTCTGCAGAATAGCCCATTTAGTAGGAATACCAAGCATGGCAGTTCTTTCCTCTGGTACTGCAGAAATCTTTTCCTTTTCCCCCCTCCCTGACACCTTCTTATTTCCTGGAAGTTTTATTAGCACTACATAAATCTTTTTTAGCATTCCTATCAAAAGTCTTTTCTTCTGAAAAGCCCCTTCACTGACATAGTTTTAAGAATTTACATGACTGCCATGAAACAATAGATACAGACCACAACCCACTTTGGAAGTGGTGCTATTAAATTAATATCTAAGTATCCTGAATTGACAATTATTATAACTTAGGTAAAGACAAATGTAAACTTAAGATAAAACAAGATATTTGAAACAAATATGCAAGCACTAAAAAGGTAATACAACTTTCACAGTTGTTCAGAATGGCTAGTGTTTTCCATCCCAAGATAATTAGTGGGCCCCTTCTAATATGATTAACTTTAGAACAAGTATATTGTTTTTAGAAAAAAGCTGTACATAGTTGTAGTAAGACTATTTCTACTGTTTGAGGTCTGGATTATTTTGTTCCTATATAAAGATACCAAAGAGGAATGAATGACTTGATTTAATTTGTGGTCAATTATTGATTAGTTTAATTCTGGAAAGTTTTATTACTGAGCAATATTAAATAAGGTAAGGAAGCTTATTTCAGTCTCAGAAATGGAAGGGTCCTTTTTTAGGCTTTCACAAATTGTCATGCTATTCTGGCACTGTATTTTTTCTGACAGTAGTGAGAAACGTAGCACTGAGAAGATTAGTACTTGCCATAACTAGTAGCGAAATAGCCCTGACAGATACACTCTACCTCAGTCTTGCATAAATTAAACCCTGTACAGATTTTATAGGCTGGAGAAGCATAAGAAAATTCTATATCTTACTGAATCTTCATTTTTCACATGTCATATCAGTAAAGCAACGCTTATATCATGTCAATCTCTGGGTGAAGGTACAAGGGAAAGATGTTTTTTAACGAGAAATGATCAAACTAAGAATATTCTAAAAACATTCAGAGTGTAGTAGAAAATATTTAAAAATAAAATCAATATATAAATTACCAAAAGAGAACTGCAGAATAGCACACTGATTTTGTGCACAGGACAAGCTTAAACATAATTCCCATAATGCAAATGGAACAGGGAAGTTAACACAGAGGGAGAAGAGTAAATGAGTGGCAGCGCTGCTCCTGGGAAAATACTCTGCTTATTCTCGGGTCAGGAATAGTTGTTCACATCATTTCCTTGTACGTCAACACCTTCATCCATTTCATATTTTTTAATGTTGCGTCTAGACTTCCTTTCCTACATCTCAGATGGACTTGTTTTAATGTCTGAGATCAGAGTGAGAATGGCCACAAAAAGTTGTTAGCACCCGAGTTTCTCCTTTGTTATACTCAATACACCTGTAGTTATGTGCTCTAGCTCTATTTTCTGTTCCAAATTGTAAAATCTTCTGAGAAGAGACAATTTGTAAGGAAACAAGAAAAATATAAAGAACCCAGAATCACTTGTTCCTAATTCAGTGTGTCATGAATCATTCTTTGTTCCTGCTTCCAAAAGGAAGAAATAATTCATGAGCCATAGGTACTTACTGAGCGTCTCTCCAAAAAGGCACATGTTTCAGTGGTGGCACCTGAACTGATTTTAGATAGTAACGATCATCCTTAATTTTAACCATAAAGATCCCATAATTAGCTACATGAAAAAAATAATCTGAAATTTGGCCTGCAGAACAGCAAGAAAAATCTGAAGAGTAAGAATTAGCCATGGGATCAATCTCAACCAAGTTTGACTACAAAAGTGGCAAATAAATTTGTTTTTGGTTCTTAGTTTAATATGTAAACTTTTCTAAGAATAAATATTAAAACAAAAAGTCACATTGGAAGCAATAGCAGATTAGGATTCTGACATCAGCTAATTTCTACATTAAATATTTTTATTGACTAAGTCATTGAGAAAGATTTAAAGGAAGAAACTTTCTCCTCATACATTTTTCCTTCATAAAAATTCTTGTTTTTAAAATTTCTTAGATTTATATTTTATAGATTACCTACATGATTGCCAGTTCTTTACATGAAATTTCTATGAGTAAATTTAATTTTAACATAAGCAGAGGCCATTTAATAAGCAAGGGTCATAAAATTAGTAAGAATTAGAAATATCTTAGAACAACTAAATCGTTGTTACTTTGCTTACTAACATTAGAAATCTAAAATAAGATGAGGTGGTGGTGAAGAGACAGAAATTATGATTAAGTTTATATTACCTAGATTATTGATTTGTAATAATTGGAAAACTAAATGTCATAATTTCTAACCATCCCTCAAATTATTTTTAGAAAGCATACGGTTGAATTAAGTGTTTATAATTACGTTGTCAAATTATGAAATATTTTATTTAATTTAAAATATTTTCCATATCAACAAATGAAGAGGAATAGGTTTTTGAGATCTTTAGGAAGCCAGTGATATCCATACACCTAAGAGGAAACTCACCACAGTAAAAGTTTACTTGCAAGTTTCATCAAATACTTTACAGTTAAGGCTATTACCTATAAGGGACAAAAACTGTTTTTAAATTGAGTATCTCAATTATTACAAAAATAAAGCATTAAAATAACTCAAGTACTTAAACTGGAATGGTATGGCCCTCTTTAAAACAAATCAGGAAGAAATATGCCTCTGAAAAGTGTCAGCTCTGTAAAATAGTCCCGCTACTGTTCACTTAATTCAATGCATGTGTGCACCTAGGAGTGGAATACTAAATCCATCAACAGAGGCCCATTCATAGTGCTTCCTGAAAGATTATACTCACAGTTTTAAAGTTTAATGAAGTTTGAAATTTCCCTTTTTAACTTATTATAGACATCCTTTGACTATATAGCTTTAGTAAGTCAAGATGGCATTTGGTTCTAAAAATACTTACTACATTTTTTATTCTATTACCCTGCATCTAGCCATATTTAAAACTTGTAACTTCATGCATTTAAAATTTTAAAGTTGGGGTAATTTGCAAAGAGTCTAGTTCACAATTAAAGATCAAAAAATAAGTGATGGCTAATGAACACATCCAGTAAACTTTCTTTATATTAATATAATTCTAACAATTATTACTTTTTAATCTCATGACTTAAAATTTTACTTTTGAGTGTGTGTACACATACATTTAAGTACACATATAGTAGATTCACAGATCTAAGATGACCAATACAATTTCAGTGATTTTACATGTCATTTATCTGCTTAACTCAATTAGAAATAATACTAAAAGACAATTTATTATAGCATATTTGTTAATTTTATCTAAATTCTAACTGAAAAGTTTCATGATTATTTTCATTTATAAGACATGAAGCAAAACTGTAACAATTTGTGCAAGTATCTTCTGTAGAAATACTCACTTATCATATATTATTTTCCACACATAAATGTTAGAAAATCAAAATGGAAAATCATGCCTTCAATAGCAATATTTCACTATGGTGCTCTGAAAAAAGGACATCAAAGAAGTTAACAGAAAATGGAAAAATATTTCCTACTTCTGGAGAGGCAGAACCAGTATAGTTAAAATGGCACACTTCAAAAACTGCTACACGGATTTAATGCAATCAAAATATCAATGATATTTCTCCCAGAACTAGGGAAACCAATGCTAAAATTCACATGGAACCAGAAGAGACCTAGGATAGCAAAAGCAATTCTGGGAAACAAGGGCAATCACAGACCACAAGTTATAGTGATTAAAATAACAAAGCTATAGTGATTAAAAATAGCAAAGCTATAGTGATTAAAAAAAAGCATAGTATTGGCAAAAAATCAGTATTGTGGACCAGTGGAATGGAATAGAAGAAACAGAAATGGAAACAGCTCCAAGTACATTCAGTTATGCTATATTTGACAAAGGGCCAAATCCCTGGCTGGAGTGAAAGGTAGCCTCCTTAACGGATGGTGCTGGAAAACTGGCTATCCATATGCCCAAGGTTGAAGTTAGTCCTATATCTCTCATCATATACTAAACTAAAATGAAATTGGATCGAAGATCTCAACAGGAGAAATATTTAAACTGGGGATATAGCTCAACAGCACAGCACCTGCCTGGAAAGCACAAGACCCCAAGTTTGATTCCTGATACCAAAAATGAAAGAAATACTTAATCTGGTGGAATACAAAATAAGTAAAAATTTGAGCCAGGCATGGTGGCACACACATGTAATCCCAGCACTTGGGAGGCTGAGACGGGACGATTGCAGAGTTTGAGACCAGCCTGGAATACACAGAAAGACACTCTCTCAAAAAACCAAAAGCAAAAAAATACAATTCTCAAAGACATAGGTGTAGGCAAAGACTTTCTGCATAAAACCCTGCTCACACAAGAAGTAATATGTACCAAGAATCAACAAATGGAGTTCCATTAAATGTAAAGCCTTTTGCAGAGCAAAGGAAAGCACCAGCAAAGTGAAGATATAATCTCCAAAATGGAGGAAAATGTTTTTGTCAGCTACAAAGGACTAATATCCAGAATATATTAAAAAAAAAAAACTCAAAAAGAATTAGACCCCTCCTCGAATTTAAAGACCCAATAAAAATTGGGCATCTGAAATGAAGAGACGCTTCTCATATAAAGAAATACAATTGGCCAATAGATGCATGAAAAAAATATTTAACATCACTGGCCATGTAAGAAATGCAAACTAAAACAACATTAACATTCCGTCTCACTCCAGAAAAATGGCTAACATGAAGAAGTCAACCAATAGCAAGTGCTGGAGAGGCTGTGGAGGAGAAGCTTTCGTCATTGTTGGTGGGAGTGTAAACTGATACAACTACTATGAAAATCACTCTGGAGATACCTCGAAAAAGCAAAAAATACAAATTTCATTTGACCCAGCTATTCCCTTTTAGGTATCTTCCCAAAAGAGTTAAAGACATATCAAAATGAAGTATTATATCCATGTTTATAGCAGCACAATTCATAATAGCTAAATGTTGGAAACAGCCTATATCCACAAAAACAGATGAGTGGATAAAGAAAATCTAATATTTATAGACAATACACTACTACTCTACCATAAAGAAAGAGAAACATGAGGCATTTGTAGGAAAATTGAGCTGATAATGTTAAGTAAAGTAGGTCAGACACACACGCTTGAACACCAATGGTTTCCCTTACATGAGTAAGTTAATATACAAATAAAATATGAAATAAAAGACAAATAATAGGAAAGAGGAGAGAGAAAAATGTTATTGCATTCTTAGTATGTTTTTACTGTCAGTTTCTAGTTTCACTGCAATATGGTGTTAGAGCTCACTTCGCAGGATTTCTATTTCTTTGGATATGTTAAGGTCTTTACTGTTGCTATGAGCATGGCCTATTTTGAATAAAAGATAAATAAATTCCCCAAAATAGGAAAATCTATGGAGCTAGAGAGTAGTTTGGTGGTTGCACAGATTTAGAGAAAGATTAGGAGGTGATAGCTAGTGGGTAGAGTGTTTCATTTTGGCATAACAAAAATGATCTAAATTTGATTGTAGTTAGAGTTGTACAAGTGTCCATATGCTCAAATCTACTGAATCCTACACTTTAGTTTGGAAGTTTTTAAATTCTACGGAATGAAAATTTTAGTTCAAAAAAGCTGTTATTTTAAAATTTAAATCAATAATATTTTATGAAAAATAATTTCAAATCCATAAGTTATTGAACTCAGGTTTACTTTGCTGGAAGCAATAGTAAGTGGAACTCTAATTCAAAATGTAAGCATTATTTGTACCAAAGAAATATTCAGGAAAATTGTCATTCATTTAAAGCAGGTAATTTATACTTTTAGCTTTTTATAGTATAGTTTGCGTGTGCTACAAAAGGGTAATGAACATTTGAGACTCCTCTAAAGTTCCTGCATGCCAGAGGACTAATCTAAAGAGTTCCTGTTTAGGGTTTTCACTGACACATCCAAATCTATATGATTATATTATAGCCCCAAAAAGGCATCGTTATTAAGAATAATGTGAATCTTTTCTAATTTTAACAATTATTTTGGTGATGTTATTGTGAACTTACTTTTTTTTTCTTTTTCTTTTTTTTGGATGTTTTTACACAAATCACAGGAACCTGGGATGCTGATTTTGCAAGAGTGAGTGGCACAGTGCATACGGACACCCCGCCCTCACCTCACTCCTGAGATGTTATGAACTGTGATTATCAGATACTGTACTGTAAAAGACACATTGCCATTAATCTCCCTAAAATATTCCTTCTTGCTTCAAATACATGTATACCTTGGTTCTTGCCACTTTCTGAAGCAGTTCTGGAAGTCCTCTTTCCTGTTTTCAGTTGTGCTATCATGGCTTCCTCAGTGTCCTAAAGCAATTCAAAATGGTTACTTTTCTTGGTCATTTTGACTTTGGAAAAGAGCCAGAAGTCACACAGCATCAGAGTGGGTGAGTAAGGTGGGCAAAGAGACACAGTATATAATGTTTGAATCAGCCTGCCTTTCTGTTGGGTGGCCCCAGGCAACAGCACCCACCATATTTTTGATCACAGCACATAAAGACACTAAAGAAAGAAGACTTCCAGAGCTACTTTAGAAAGTGGCAAGGACAATGGATTGTGTTTGAAGCAAGAGGGAGTATTTTGACCAAGATTAATGACACAATGTCCTTTACTGTAATTTTTTAAAAATTTAAATTTTACTGTATATTGTGATCACCTCTTGCATATGCAAAATCATGAATATCTGGCCTCCTGGATGGTATTGTTACAGGCAACTGAGTTAGTTAGAAATACTATAGGCAGTCAGATAGGGCTAGGCCCTTAAAGGAACCGGTACAGAGGACCAGATATCTTGTGACCTTGGAAGAGATACACACCTCTCGCTGTGGGCCAGATCTCAAGACAGAGGCAAAACAAATGCAACCACATTCTAAGTATAAGCATTAGGAATTAGGGGTGGATCATCTTGAGAAGCCAGGAATTACCATCCCAATCCCCTAATCTGTAAGAATGCTCACTTACTACATGACTTGCTTCCCCACTTATCCTTGATTTGGTCAATTTTGCCTAAACAATTAATCGTATTGGTTGACCACAGTTCTGTCCCAGCTCAAGCCCATCTGCCTTGTGAGTTCTCAGTTTTCCCCATCATATTTTTACTCTATAAAAGTCACTAGAAAAGACAGAGTCTTTGGCAACCCACTCAGGACCACTTCTATCTGTCTCTCAGACAGAAGCTTTCTTTCTCTCAATAAATATTGCTGTTCTTAACCTCCGTTGTTCCTAAAATTTATTCTTCAATTTTAGAGAACACGAACTCACACCAGACGTACAGTAGGTTGGGAATTTCATTCCCCTATATCATTTGGAGGTCTGGGATCGTTATCCTATATCAGTATGAAACATAAAATTCTTGAGTGTGGGAAGGCCATAAAAAGTTAAAGAGCAGAAAAGTAACCAAAGTATACTTTTTCTAAAAGTACTGACTTTTAAAGCATTACTTACATTCACAAAATTCTTAAAACCAAGTGCTAGCAAAATAGTAGATTTATCATTCAAATGCCTATAAATATTTTATGTACTCCTGTGGGAGTTAACAGAAATAAAGTTGAGAAGTTTGTTTTAATTTATAAATGTTCAAAAATGAATACACGTAGAGAACTTTCAGATGAGAAGTAAATGAGCTCTATGAATATTTTGAAATGAGAAACATCACAGTTGAAATCAAAGAAACACCACTCACTACACAAATTAATGTCTATTTACCTTATGGAATAAAAGTTATGAGGGGAGGATGTGTTAAAAATTATGTCATACTTAAATAACTTTAGCTAATCTAAAATTGTTACCTTGATCACATAAAAGGAATTATTTTTGTTAAAATTCAAGATGAAGCTTTCTGATTTTTTCAGTACTGGGTAGTAATGAATGAAATAATAAAAAGGGCATGGATTTGAAGTGAGACATCTACATCTGAATCTTACTTGTTCGTGAGGCCAGGTGGCTAGATACTCAACCTTACTGATTCTCAGTCTTCTAGTCATAAAGTGACAATATAACACCTATGTGCAGGATAATAATTATACTATTAAAAGAAATAATATACAAGTGAACCTAAAACAGTGAGTGACACAATATCTTAAGTGCATATGAACTCTTCATTCCCTTTTCTTTTTCTTCTTTCCCAATTCCTGAGGAAATATAAAATGTACAAATACAATCTATTGCACTAGTTTCTCTATGAAACACATAAATGGAACATGGGAGTTGTTCAGTTCTCCGTATCTGGAACTCAGTGGTGAGATAAGGAGATAATGATCCCAACGGAATCCACCTTGTTCCTCTTGAGAAAAACTTTGCTTACCTAAAATTTAAAAATGCATCAGGTACACTTCAGATTATTTTAAAAGTAGGGATAAGTGGAGTAATTAGAAAAAAGAGGGCAAACAAACACCTATGTTTAAAAAAACATTTAATTAAGATGGTAAAATGATCATATGTGTTCATTTGTTCTCCCTTTTTTCATTTTTTTCCAACTCACAAAATCAACATGCATAAAAATACATTTTAATGACTTCAAAAGACTGATGAAGATAAGTAGAATGGAGATCAACTGGGCCAAGACAAACTCCTACCTGCAGTCAGCAGCCAGGGCAGTCACCTCTGTGTAGGGCTGACTCTCTGGAGGGAACACATGATGGGGTTCCAGAGCAAGAGCTGCTTGTGTAGGCAGCAGAGGCTTCTACACACTGAGCTCTCAGACCCTGTCCCTCTTACCGTGCTGCTCTTGGTCACAAGTTTAGCTTTAGGGGGTTGCTCACAGGGGAAATTGGGTGTTGCAGAGGAAGGATCTTAAAATACTGACTTCCAGGAAAGATCACTAGTCATTAAACTGTACTCAAATACAGTTTCCAATCATTTCTTTGGTGACTTACTCCAATGAGACAGAGAGAATCTTCAATAGTTAAGGAAATTTTTCAGTAAGAAGACAGAAAATCACTCTTCCCTCCACCTTAAAGACAGGACCTAATGGAAAAGAGACAATAAAGAGAATATTTCCTCTAAAAAATAAAACAATAGCTAATATGAGAGAGACCTTAGATGCTGTATGACAAAATAAGATAGAATACGATACCATGAAAATAACTAGACTACAAGGAAAGCTTTAGATAGTTAAGATATAATAAATAATTCAGTAGATGGTTTGGTTATTTAGAAAGTCTCAAAGCAAGTGAAACCAAAGATAGAGCTAGAAAACAGGTAGAATAAAAATAGGAAAATTAGAGAACCAACTCAAGAATCCCTATATTCAATCAGAAAGAATTAAAGAAATAAGAATAAAGAAAAGGATTGCAAATAAATTATCAAAGGACTAATACTAAATTTCACACCATTCCCTTGAGAGGGCCAAAAGAAACACTTAGCAAATTGAATTTACACACACACATGCACATACACACAGGTAAAGTCTCTCTCATAGAATGTTGGCATGATGGAGATAAAGAGAAGACACCAAAAACTTCAGAGGTGTGGAAACAAGGCTACACAGAGAGCAGATCAGGAGTTAGGCCATATCAGGTGTCTCAGTAATAAACTGTGTGAGGAAAATAAGGACATGCCTTAAAGATTGAAAGTAATTATTTTCAAGCTAGGATTCTATAGCCAACCAATTAATCAAACATAGCCATTAGTATAACACACTTTCAGATTTCTTCTTTCTTTTTCTTCTTTAAAATAAGATTCAGGAAGAAGTGTTTTAGAATGAGACAGTAAACTGAGGTGGGGGGAGGGAGAAGAGGGGGAGAGGGGAGGGGACAGGAAATGAGAGGGAGAAAAATGTGATATAAGAAAAAGTCATCAAAACTATAGATGGTTGAGGACCACAGATTCAGTGTCTGGCTTTGCATATTTTCCTGCGGGATGAAGGAAAGGATTAGGATTATTGGTATCACCCATCTGAGATTTCCCTTTGACTCTTTCTTAGCATAAGATCACCTACGCCTTCGTGAGTCATCTCAGGATTATACTCAAGGTCAAGATACTTCTCTGAAATTAACATAATCTGCTACTTAGAAAAGTCTTTAAACCACTCCCAAGATCCTGCCGAGTTTCCTGTGTTTTCCACTCTAATTCCTTCCTTGATTGAAAAAATAAATACAGGCTGCCCAGAGACAAGTCTTGTCTCAGCCACCAGAGTCCCTGAACTCTGTAGAAGGTTTTGATCCTCCTGGAGCCCTAAAATCATACCATTTGTCTCATTTATTTTAAACCTCCGCCATACACTCGTTCAGGAGATTGGGGATCTAGGCCAAGTCCCATATAATAGATAAGGTAGCAGATTTCACAGAATGAAAGGACGGGGCAGCAGGGTTACGATTATCCAGGTCACATCAGCAGAGGATGGAAGGAAGAAGGATGGAAGTCTGGGAAAGAGGCAGGATCTGTACACTGAGGAAAGCCTTTCATAGAGTTTTACACATCTGGACCATTACCTGAGAGTAAAAAACAGTGATGAGAGCATAAGAAACTGAGTTAGTTTTTAAATAAAGCAATTTCTGATTCAAGTTAAAGTGAAGAGTTGTTTGAGAAAGGAGAGTGCTCAAACTCTGCTCCTTACTTCTACCTAGTTTCACACACTAACACAGCAGCACTGATGACCGACTTGACCAAAATTCACTCGGAGGATGGACTGCAGGACTCATGGTTTATGTGAGGAAGCCAGAGATTCAAATTTTACTAAGGTAAGTCAAAAAGTAATTTTTTGATGCATAAAAGCATAGCAGGACAAGCCTATTATTTGGAGATAAATATCAGAAGACACAGACGAGAGGATTAAAGATTTCCTCTGGGGTGGGAAAAGACTGAAAAAAGACAGGTCTTTTTTTAAAACCTGGCCTTTCAACATGATTTCTTTTTAAACAATGTATGTGCACAACACTGGTAAAACTAGATTCAGAACTGTAACCAATGAGATTTAGTTTATTAATGACAATGTGAAACTCAAGGACCACCTCTTCAGGAATGTTTTAGAGCTCTAATCCATCCTGTTGTGAACACTTTGTGATGACATAAAAAGCTTTCTGTGATTGCACAAAATCAGTACAGGAAAATTGGATTACTACTAAAAATTGAAATTGGGTATTATGTTGGTCACATTCCATGTAATGTTCGCAATGAAGTTTGCAGTATTCTCTATAGCTACATTAAATTGTAGGTGTCACTTTTTGAGATGATCCTAATAAGGACACTGGGAAAATTGAACAAATGAACGAAGTGGAAATATTTTACCAGGAAAACAACTATTTTCAAATATTTACCCTTCGGAAAAAGAATTTGATTGACTCTTATTTCAGAATGCAGAATGAAAACTAGAAGTGAAAATTTCAAATGTACATTTAGCTAAGCATAAGGAATAAACAACATAGAAATTGTTTCATATACTCCTCATTTTTATTAGTTCCCCCAAATATTATCTCTTTTCTGATGTCAGATATCATAAATAAGCTTGCCTGCTATTGAACTTCAGATGGATAGAATTTATTTGTGAGAATCACAATATATCTGAAAGTTGTTCATGTTACATATAATTGTAGCTTATATCTACTACAGTATTACTTCATGAACACAATTATATCACATATAAGTGAGTGAATATGACTTTTATAGGTATTTATTCTCCATTTGACAAGCATTTGGAACTGTTTTGAATTTGAGACTCACAAGGCGCACATGTCTTTTGGTAAACGTGTATCTGTTAGAATTTGTTAGGGATTGAATTATAGAATCTTAGTGTATAGATATGTTCTGTTTTAACACTATCAGACAGTTCTCTAAAGTGGTTTTATAGGGCAACTCCAGGTTCCCTATGTTCTTGTTAACACTTGAAACTACCAAGCTTTTACAATTTAGTATTTCTGTTGAGTTTATAGTGGTATTTCTTTGTGGTCTTAATTTGCATCTCTCTGATGGCTAAATCAAGTGTTTTTATATTTGTCTCTGCTCACAGGCTAGGCTCTTCTGTGTACTGAAGTCCTTTGGTCATCTTCTAGTGGCTTTTCTACTTTATCTTATTGATATGTAGGAATTTTTACTTGCTTTGGATAAACGCAAGTGCCTGGTTGGATCTATATATTGAAGAATCACCTCATCATTTTAGACTTTTATGGTCATTCAGTTTCAGTCATATCTACAAAGAAGGAGCCAACAGTAAGAATTTCTATTTCTCACTAAGTTGACAGCTGGGAGACTCTTTGGCAATTAAAATGGACACATATTAGAGGCACAGCAAAACTGATGGTTTCTATGTAGAGCAAAGATTTATCTTTAAATTATTTCAGAGAATAACTTTAGAAGAGAGGAAATAGATCACTGCTGATTAAATTGAGAAGAAAAACTAGCTACTCTGCTCCCTAGTTCTTTTTTAAAAGGCTGTAAAATCCTGAATTTATAATCTTCATGAATTTCCATTAATTGATTCATGCAGTAGATATTTACATGGCAGTTACAGTGTGTTAGATACCATTAGAAGTAGAGAATAAAAATGTGAACTGATCAAGGCATATGACAATTTATATAACAGGTAAAAACATTTTAAAAATATGTATATAATTATGCCTGCACACAAATATGTGTGTGTAGAGGACAGAGTTGAGTACGGAAGGATACACATTGGGAAGATTCCTCAAAAACTGGGAAGAGAAGAAATGAATTTTCTTTTGCATGAGAGATGTTTCACCACTGTTAGCTTCTTCAGATGATTTAAATATCATTTTGATACTCAATAAGAAAAATTCCACTTCTCAAAGTTAGAAGACATTCAATAAATCAGGTAATTATATATTAATCTATATATACAATATGTGAATATATGATAGAAACACATGTTCAAAACATTTTGAGGAATATATATTAGGAATCAGTTGACTAGAAAATCTCAAAGGACAAAACATTAATGTCTCCTTGTTGTAATTAAGTAGAAAATAAAATACGATTTCTCAAGCTAACGGAAGACAGACATGTAAAATCTCTATACAAAATTTGGACTATCTACTCCAATATGAACAATAGTTATATATCATACAAATATCTCATCAAGTAGTACATCTGTATTGTGGAATATTTAGGTCAATTTCTTTTAAAAGCACCCTAAATTTTTTTCCAGAGATTCTTAAACATTTTGAATCAGGGTGCCTGAGGACAGAGAATTACCACAGATACATGGACATTTCTCTTTCCTTAACATAGGAATGTAAAGAAGAAATCCCGCGTATCACCATTCATATTGAAATGTTTCTTAGAGTTACTGTGTGCTCTAAACTCTTAACTTCACTTAACATCATAAGATCCACAGTTTACTTCTTCTTTTATGATCTCATCATTGTTTAGAATATCTACTTACATTTTCCTGTCATACATTTCAAACGTGCAGGATCCAATTGTGTCTCTAAAATTAATTTTGGAGCATCCATATCTAGGTCAATTTATAAATCTTTCCATGTTCTCCCTTCTAGCATGGCATAAAATTCCCATGGGCAAAGCAGGAAAGTGTTTGCATCTTTGTAAAGACTATTCTTTTGGGGGGGACGGGTACCAGGAATCGATGTTCTTAGAGGGTAGAACTAGACACTGCTCATCTCCTGCTAAGTTATGATACAATGTATCCTACTAGTTCAGGTTTTCTAGAATTTACTGGCAGAATTATTCCGTAGTAAACTACAATCTTCATATTAATTCTTAGATTATTTTAACCTATAAACCACTTATACTTATGAATCTTCAATATTATAAGTCTCATCACTGTCACTGGATTGAAATGAGAATTCCACCCTGTATTATGATCATCCATTTATCTACTATATTCATCACAAAACTGCAAACTCCTAGTATGTAAAACTTGTGTCTGATTTGTTTCTAGTGCCAACGTATCATGCCTAAAACATAGCAAATATTCATGATTTTTAGGAAAATCAACAAATGTACCTTAGAAGGATAGGGTAGAAAGCATAATAAGTGGAAAGACTATTTTCATACATAATAAATATTTCTATTGTGAATTTTAAAATTCATCTAAAAATTGATTTCCACTCGATTTGCTGTTTTTATATGTGACTTTTGCAAACTTAAGATGACAACTAATGACTGTGGATGTTTTTACAGAATAGTTCACTTTACAAAGTCAAAACAAAGAACCGTTTCCTTACTGCATTTCCCCCACACAGTGCCTTGACCCAGGCAGCTGGGGGCACACTTTCTGCCTACCTTTCACCTCAAGAGGGCGCTGAAGGGGCAGAGCAGGCAGAGACCTACACACTTGACCAACACACTTGGGGCTTCCCACAAGCTCATTCCTGAAAGTGGTTGCCCACTGTATCATATCAGAAAATTAGTGAGAAAAGTGTTCTTTAGGGAAAAAAGAAAAAAATATGTTTTCTTTATTTTCATGAACTTGTCATCAACTTTAGAACCCACTAGAAGAGATATTGTCTACCAAATACTTCATTCTATGGAGGGAATAAGTAAAATGTAGGAAAATGAATTACTTCTTAAGTGAGACCTAGGGAGAAAATTATGTAAATTATACATTTGCTTAGAGTATTTGCTAGAACAGTTCAAATACATTACTATGTATGAAAAAGAGAAAAACAAAAATTTTACTCATCTTTTAAAGACTACTCTGATCATAAGCACATCTGTTTTAAGTTACTAAATAAAATTGTGCACACCATTTATTTTTATTCATTGTTTATAATATACAAAAATAAAAATATAAACATTTATAGTATTTAAACATTTATAGCTAAATAATAAACCTTACATTTTTAAGTCCCAATGTTAGTTTTTTAAACAGAATTGCTATCTAAAAATAGCATTAGCTTATACATATACAAAGTAAAATTATGAAAACATACATTATTCAGCAATTAAATGTTTAATAAGAAAAATTAACAAATTTGTTAAGAAAAATAGCACCAAAAAAAAAGGAGGCATTCATTACAATACAGTATCTGATCAGTGACTTAAAATATTTTAGGTATTGATTCAGTAAGTAAAAATATAACATACATACAGATTATGCACAGCACAAAGCAACATACATCATTAATAAACAAGGGTTAAAATACAACCATTTTTCACAATGACTAATCACAAAAATAAAGAAATTAAATTAACAGCATAAGTTAAGATTTATTTATTCCTTTTGTTATTGCAGAATAAGATTTCCCACATAATGGAGAGAAATTAGGTGTATTCTTACAGCTTTCTAATAGTAACTTAAATGATTTGGCACTTCCCATTTTTATTTTCCTTTAAAACAAAAAGAGGTTTCACTCATATATCTACACAGGCTCACATATATCCTCTGAATTTTCTAACTTAATGAACAGGATCTGTTGAAAATAAAATTATCCATGAAAGAATATTAATCTGGTATGTTGATAAGAGGTATTCTGAAATTTAGTTAATATGTAGCAACACTGAAAGAGACAAAAGATGATACTTGCTTTTGATATCAAAACTTCAGATCCCTAAATCCTTTTAATATAAAAGGCTAACTGAACATATAAATAGTCTTTATATGATAAAAGAAATTTGGGCACTCTAACAATATGTATGTACTATATACATGTAGTGAAGTAAATAAATAAGTTTGTAAACATTCTGATATAAACATTTATTTGTGATTTTAAAAACATTTTTGATTTATCAAAAAAAATAAAAATACTACAGTTCTTCACTAGTGCAAAGACTGAATTATCCAAAGAACTCTTTTTGGAAGAGACATGCAGTAAACAATGAAGAAATTTTTTTACTTATTTCTTAGTATTTTGTAATTTGCAGTGATTACCTTTTTCTTTATGATTTACCTTGTAAGGTAAAAAAAAGTCACCTATGCACAGGATTTTAATGAAAACTCAGGTTTTTCACTTCTGGTATCATTCATGTACAAAAGATAGCACAAAACAAATTTATTGGAATATAGTATTAGGTACATTCCAACACAACATATAAATATCATGCAAATACCACAGTGGATATTTAAACAAGGTTAGTAAACCTTAAAATGTTTGAAAACATCAAATGAAGGATCAAAAATATGGACCTAAAACTGACTCAAAAAGAATATTAACAATTCTAAATCCTATAACTTGAACCAAATTTTTGTTAAGCTTAAGAAGCATCATTACATTGTTTATTAAGTAGAACAGGGATCAGAAATTTTTCTGGATTTTTATTAATTCCAACAAAGAGATAGTATTCTGAAGTAGCAATTTTACTTTAAAATCCTCCTACTGAAGTTGTTATGTTGCTTAAATCAACAGTAACACTTTGACTGTAAATGTGAAATTTAACCTTCACTTAACTTTAAATATCATGACTTGAAGTTTGATATATATTTCATTGTATAAGTTTGTTTTGGGAAAAACATAGCAAATGTCAAGAACTGGTTATGAAACTGGAGTTCTAATTTTTTCCAAGTAAAGTATGGCTTAACTTTATAAGCTTAGTTATAAATTGTAGACTCAAATCAGTTTTTCATCTGAAAGAAATGTACCGTTGTTCATGATTTTAAAAGACAAACCGGGGACCAGGGTTACAGCTCAGTGGCATAAGTACCTGCCTGGCAAGTGCAAGGTCCTGAGTTAAAGTCCAAAAGACAAAAGTGATCAAAATATTAATTGCAATATATTTCTGTATAAATTATTCCTCAAAACCTGGATATTTGAAGAATACTAGAAAAATAAACTATTCATGAGCAATATTTGAGTTTTGTCTATGGCTCCAAAAAATAACCCTAGAAGATTAAAATATTCCCATACCACAGTAAATCCACATAGTGGGAAAAAAATGAATATTCATATAAATAATTATATAAATCATACTTTTTCATGATGTATTTAACAAACTGTAAACAATTTATGTAAGTAAACCTTTCTATTTTTTCTTTAACATAATATTTTCACATTTCCAAACGAAATAATAAGTTTAACAATGATAAAAGTAGTTTTAAAAGAATGTTTTTGCTTCTGTATCTGTTACTGGACACAGACAGACAAAAGCCACATACAATTATATGCTCAAACAATACATAGCTTAATTTGCCATTGTTACACGCAAAATGTTAATATTATGTACAAATGTAAATAGCATGACATTTCTGATTAATTAGAGGGCAAGCCAACGATGTAATGGGAGAAACTATTTCCATTAGAACAGTACTATGCTTCAAAACTCA
>RJWM01034166.1:0-19986 GCA_004363535.1 Dasyprocta punctata
TATTGCACTCTTTATGTACTTGTATCAGTTCTTTGCTCAGCTCTGAGCTCCGTAAGAACTAAACAATACGCTTTCAATGTTTGGCTCAACCCCACAATTCTGTACAATAGCTTATTGTCTCTCAAAGACAGGTCTCAAGTTTATTAAAAATACAGATTCTGACTTCACCCCCAAACCATAGAAGTTGAGCCCAGGGAATCAAACATCTTCTCTACTTCTTCAGATGATTCATAAACACATTTACCCTTGAAACACTTTGCAGTGGATGATAAACAGACCTATCTGATGAAAAATAAGACTGGCTCTCTCTTGTGGAATTTAATCAGTTTATATTTAATGTAATTATTTCTTTAATTTAAACTTATCTTCTTACAGTTGCTTTTATATTTGCATTACTTTTTTCTCCATTTCCTGCTTTGTATGAATTAATCAAGTGTTTTAAAAATTATCCTGTATTGTAATTTTCCATTAGGTTGTTAATTTTAATTCTATTATTCTTTAGTTTATATCCTATGCATGACAACATTTATCTATGACTTATTAGAATTTAATCTAAATTATAACTTTATTACTTTAACAATGAATGAGATTTTCAGCTCTTAAAAATCTTTTAACCTCCTCCTGGCTGTTGCACTATTTTTACCAAAGAATTTAAATCTCTATATATTACCAACCTCCAAATAACTATTACTGCTATTTTGTGCACTAAAGATTAACTTAAATTTCCCCAGTATTTACCCTCTCTATTGCTCTTCCTTTTTCCTGCATTTTTTCATTTAGAATCACTTTTCATCCTGCCTGAAAAACTCTTTTTAGTATTTATTTTAATACAGATCTACTGACCATGATTTACTTGACTTTGTTTATATGGAAGCATTTCTTATTTGCTTTCAAAGGGCATTTTTAATAGAATGAATTTTTAGATTGGCACTTGTGTTCTTCCAGGATAAATATATGATTCCATTTTCTCCTGCTTCCATTGCTCTCACTGAAAAGTTCACTGTCTTTCTTATTGATTCTCCTTTAAAGATAACATCTTCAGTTTTCTGTACTGTTTACATAGATGTCTAGACACACATTTCTTTCTGTTTACCTCATTAGGAGTTCTCAATTCTGATTCTGACTTAATGCCTCTATCAACTTTGAAGAATGAATATAACGCTTCCAACCAATTTTCCTTTTCCTCCCTTTTTGGGATTTCTTATGCTTATATTAGATCTTTTTGTCTAATGCTCTTTTGTGTAGATGTAATAGTTTTTGGTCTCCATGATTCAATATGGCTATTTTTAAATAAAACTTATCTTCTTCTTTACCTAATCTGCGGTTAAATCTATTTTACTTTCAATTACAGTTATTATACTTTTCAGGTATCAAGTATTTATGGAGTTCTTTTTTAGATATTCCATTTCTCTAATAACATTACCTATCTTTTTATCTTTTATTGAATATGTTAATAAGAGATACTTTAAAGCTTATTTCTGACAACCTCATTAATGAATCTTCTGTGAAGTTTTTCTTATTTTCAGTCTTGCCTTCCTATCTTTTTATTATTTGGTCTTTCTGATATGCCTCATAATATGTTTTATGAATGCTGCTTCTGGATGATATTACCTTTCCGCAGAGAAAAAAATTTTTTTCACAGACAGCTACTATACCCTTGTCACAGTGATTTAAGGCTGATTTTTCATCTCTCCAAGGTCTGCTTTATGTTATCTTGTTGTTCCTTCCCTAGATCAGGCCTTCAGGGGACTTGGCAGGAACAACTGTGTATTTTCCATAGCTCCACCTGCTCAGTGACTAGTCCCTGCCCTCCAAGTGTTGCTGTTTGGGCCTTGTGACTTTGGAGGAAATGTGGCTGAGTCTTTAGCTTCCCAGCTGTACACTTTCTGCATAGCATCAGAGACTTTGCAGCTTAGGAACCAGAGAATCCTTCAAAACAGAATCTGCTGCGGAAAATCAGACTCACTTTGAAGAATTCTATTTTCTCTGAAATCTTGGGCCCTCAAACCTTGACTTCTTTAGTAGCTCTAAACTTCAAGTTCAAGTTCCCCAGATCTGTGAATTTGATGAAAAGTTCTCCTTTCCTGTGAGTCTTGGTCTGTCTCTACTTACAAATCAGCAAATTCCTTGAAGAGACAAGTGGAGTATACGGAGCTTACTTAAGTGCGCTACCCTACTTTGCTGATCTTAGTCCCTCAAGTCCTGGTGTTATAGGTGGCTCTTTGGTGCTTTCAAGTAGGTTTCCCCTGGGCATATTGATAATTATTTTGTTAGTCTTTTTGAAAGATAGAATTTTTTTTTAGAAGATGCCATCTCTTCTTATAATTTAGTTAAGTGCTAAATCATGTTAGTTATTAGGGCCTCATGAAACACAAAATGGAAATCAAATCTTCCAGAGATGGGCAAGCACCCATCTGAGACAGCACCCATGCAGAGCTTCCAATTTTTTTTAATACGCAAGTTCTATTTTTGCAGAAAAATACAATTCTACATTTTGGTGTCTAATTACTATAGAAACACTGCTTGAAAACAATTCAATAATAAAAATTTGAGAAATTGTAGCTTAGATGCTAAACACAGATTCTAAATCAGACCAGCTGGGTTCAAATCCTGCCTTTCCTCTCCCCTGGCAGGATGTCCATCATAAGTTATTTAACTTTTCTTGACCAGAGTTTCTCCGTCTGTAAAGTGGGTATAATAAGAGTACCCATCTTATGGGATGTTTAGGAGAATTAGATAAGTAAATATCCATGAAACAAGTAAGTCATGAATCATGAATATTAGCAAAGTGCTCATTAAACACAAAAACATTCCGTAAGTGTGTACGATTTGGTCTTTATGTATCAGTTAAGAAATAAATTATTTTTTAAAAAACCAAAAAATAAAGAAGCCCGTTTGCAGATGAGTCCCCTTTAGCTGCCTCTGGCCACAGGCTCCACATTCAGTGCCCACCTGGCCCAGCCCTGCCACGCTGCAGATGGGGCCATCGCCGGGGCGGGGGGATGCTCAGGCCCGGACAGCTTGTTTAGTTGTAACAGGGAGTCGAGAACTGGAATAATTTTTTGATGCATTTATCAATTAAATCATGTGCCTTGTGAGCCAAGCAGCTAATTTCCATTGCAGGCAGAGGGATCAGAGCTCCCTCAATCTATAGATAATTCTCTAATTGGTGCATCAGCCCCGGCTTCACTGTGATCATTAGCAGAGCCCCCAGTGCTCTGGCCCAGAGAAGAGAGGGAGCCCTGACATATCCCTGCTCATCTAAATGTTTAATAATGCTCCACTCTGCAGATCATTGGGTCATCAGATTCAAATTAGCCTGATCGTCAAAGGCACAGACTAACAAGGGGAGTGAAAGGGATAACGTTTCTTTAATGAAAATTTCATCAGCGCGGATTTCTCCCTGAATATTAAGGTCTCAGCTTGAAGACGGCATCAGAGCAGAGCTGCTGTGACACTGACCTTTATCCCTAAGAGAAGAGAGCAGTCAGGCTGCTTGGCTCACTCGGCGACAGCACGGGGGACATCCTTGCCGCTGAAGTGAAAGGAGGTCCTGGCTCTTCTCAGAAGACCTTGGGGCATTCATTAGATAGTGAGCCTTCTTGGAAATGCAATAAAGAAAAAAGAAGGGGGGAAGGAATGTAAGAAGAGCTGGAGAGAGGGAAAAATAGAATAATGAAGAGGGGGCAAAGCAGCCTTCAACCCTGTATGAGGCCGGAAGCTTCCATTCAATCTTCAGATGTTCTCTTGACAGGACTTTAAAAATTCAGCCTGTTTTGTTCATTTGCAATTATTAAATGGTGGCACACCTTAGCATTGGGTGTTGTTTGCAAATCCTCCTAAGAATGAAGCCTTGGTCCACATTCCTCTTGGAGGCTTTGGTCACTTTCCTGACTCTCTCCACTCATCCGCTTTGGCCCAACAGTCACCCAAGTTACAGTCATTCACTGAAGTGACAGTCACAGACATGGCGCCTCCCCTTTGCCGTCTGAAGGGCTTACCACTGCACCTCGGGCAGGTCCTGGGCCCTCTGCAGGCCACCACCCTCAGCCTGCAGCCCCAGGAAAGGACAGGACAGTGAGGGGACTTTCCATTCAGAGAAGGGCTCTGCTGGGACATGGAGCCAGCACCTCCTCTCCAAGGCTCTTCCCCAGTGGCAGCTCAGGAGAGTCGCATGTGCCAGCTGGATGGCACTTGGTTCCAAGGACCTGCCCTGGATGTCATTAATGAGTCCATCCAGAGTTGGCCCTGGCGCCCACATCTGGATGGAGCCAGAGTGGGACCTGAGCAAAGTAAAGCTCAGCGTCACTCTGGAGGGGAGGTCCAGGGACCAGGCACCACCTGCCTGCACCTCCCATGGGCAGAGGGAGGCAAGGACCATGCTGTCCCTGGCGTGGCAGTCACATCCCTAAGATGCTTCCTGATGGCAGGTGGGAAAGAAAATCAGCCTGCTTGGAAGAACCTAGGCCTCTCGCTATGGGGTAATTGTACATTTTCCTGGTTGAAATTGTAAAAAGTGCACTATATAGTAATCCCATAAAGCTCATTGTATTATTACACAGATGCAATTCCTCAGAGCAGCAAATCATCACTGCTGACTGTAAGCAAAGTCCCAGCTTCAATAAAGAAGTCATCTCCTGCCTTTTCTGAGTCTCTGCATTATGGTATCTCTCTGTGAAAAGACTGTCACCCTGGTGTGCACACTTGGGGCTCCTCACAGCCCTGAATGGAAAGGTTTTAATGCCTGTTGGCTTTTTACTTCCATAGGAAAGACACATTGCAATACATATTTGTAAGGTCCATTTTGTTAATTCAAGAAAAAAGAGATTTCATAAATGAATAGTTGATTTGTCATTTATGCATTCAGAGCTCACTGGGAAAGGAGAGTTGAATTACCCTTTCTTCTTCAACAGATTTTGTTTTCTGGTAGCAAATTATGAGGCAAATGAGAAAGGGCATATACATAACTATAAAACAGAAGGAAAACTACTGATTTTTAAGAAAACATGTAAACAATAAGAGAATGCATAACAGAATGTGTTGCTAGATTCCTTGTCTTGCCAAAACTAAAATAGATTTCAAGAAAAAGTTTCAAACATCGTTGTAAACCTCGATGCTTTGTGTTCAATGTGTTAGTAGATAAGGGGAATTAAAATCGATCTTTAAGAAGGAAAAAAAAGCTAAATTAGAGTTAAGTTTGGGTCTCGCAACAGATGAAAAGAGAGTATTTTGAGTGTAAAAAACAGTAGCCATTTTGAAGTATCAGACAAATTAAAGCATTTATTTTGTGTATCTTCCTGGGAAACCAAAAATTATACATGCCCCATTTCTTTGTCTTCGACTTCGCTATCTAATTAATTACAGACGTGGTTTGCCTGCGAAATCCTCACAGTCCTAGGAAGTCACTACTGGATGGATACACTCGGTATCAGGGGTCATCCAAACACTTGCAGAAGTGAGGACAACAGGAAATGAAAGACTGTGTCCACCCGATTAAAGGCACTAGTTTTTTGTGTGTGGGGTCATATTGCTGAAGTCTCTGACTAATAACTTAGTGTGTATCAGTGCATACCCCTATCAGGTCTTCCCTGTGTCAGTCTTTGTTTTAGTCAAATTGTCCTGATGGCAACTGACAGAATCTAAATATTATGTCTTAAAAAGCAGAGGAAGAGTTACCCATGGGCTTTTCAATGATTTCACGTTATTGAAAAACCTCAGGCTAACAACTTCAGGCATAGCTAGATCCAGGTACTCAAATGATGCTATCAGAAGGTGATGTCCTTCTATCTCCGGGTTCTGTCTTGCTCTCTGTGGCTCCCATGCTTGGATAAGTTCTTCTGTCCTCACTTAAGAGCCCCAGTAGAAAGATGCTTTTCTATCCTACAGTTTCGGCACAAATCCTAGACCTGAGTTTCACATGTGGGTCCTTGATCCCATCTCTGTGACCAAAAGCATAGAGTTCAGTGTGGTCTGGGGTTCACAGTTGTTGCAGAGAAAGACAACCAACTCAAACTTTTTCCTTTTTTTTTTTTGGTAGCACCAGGGATCAAATACACAACCTCACGCTTGCCAGACAGGCGCCTAAACCACTGAGCCAAACTCCCGGCCCCAGTTTTTTGAGACAGGGTCGCACTATGTAGCAAAGGCCAGTCTTGCACTCATGTTGTAGCCCAAGCCAGACTTGAACTCACAGTGCTCCTCTGACCTCAGCCTCTGGAGTGCTAGAATTAAAGGCGTGCAAAACCACTCCCGACTCCAATTCAAACTTTTGGGACAGGGTTCCACTGTCTGGCTGTGGAGCCCATTCCCACTTGACGTTTTATGACCTAGCCTTATTGATGATGCAGAAGAACAATCTCTGGTTCAAGGAAAGGGGCATGGACCCCGCCTTTCATAGGAGGAGTATCTAAAACCATCCAGCCATCCGCTGAAACCACCACACCAGGTAGTCAGCTCAGAATGCATGCTGGATTGCCCCTTCTGCTTCCCCTACTTCATCCTTTGCCATCCTCCAAATGCAGGTGCTGGGATCACCTCCCCTGAATAATTCACCTCCCTGCAACCCCTTGTCTTAAATTCTATGTTATGGTTTGGTTCTAAAATGCCTCTAAAAGTATTCAGTAGTGGGTCTTTTAGAAAGTAATTGAATCATGAGGGTTCTCACTTTATCAGTGGATTAATCTATTGATCAGATCATAATTTGATAGCATTATTGAGAGGTAATAGAAACTTAGGAGATGAGGTCTGTTTTGAGGGAGTGAGTCACATGGGCACTGCCTGGACCTTCTTCTCTAGCTTTTTCCCTCCTTTTCTTTGCTTTCTGATTGCCATTAGGTAAGCAGTTCTGCTCCATTATATCCTTCCTCCATGATGTTTCTGCCTCACTTCAAGCCCACAGTAATGGAACCTGCTGACCATGAACTAAAGCCTCTGAAATCATGAACCAAAATAAAACTTTCCTCTTTTAAATTGTTTACATCACAGCAACAAAAAAACTAGTACACTCTTGTTTTATGCCAAGCAAAGACATTGTCCAGAGCTTAAACCTCAAGCCACTTAGGACCCTCCAGGTTTATGAGAGATAGTTGGTTTAGATGAAAATACAATATAAATTGAGCCTGCTCCATTCAAAACCTGTGATTATCCTTAGGAGAAAAGGGAAAACTCTCCCAAGGATAAATTCCAACATAAACACATTTTTTATGTTCTCTTGCAAGACTACTTTATCTTCTACTATTTAGCTCTCTCCCATTAGTGGCCGCCTGCATTCTCTGAGTCTTGCATTATTTGGAAAAGCTTTTTAATTGTCTTTTAATCTCTCAATTTTCTGACGCATCAGCATGTATAAAAGAGAGATGAAATATTGCTCCCTCTTTTTTATTTGGCTTCATAATCCTTACGTTGCAGTGTGGCTGGATCTGGTTTGATTCAAATTGTACCACATCTGAATAACCCCATTAAAAACAAATCTTCTGGGAGCCTGGATTGGCTTTCTTTCCTGGTGAGTCACTTTATCCCTGTCTGCCCTGAGCATGTATGGTTCAGAACTAGAGGTCAAACACAATGCTGGTTTATTTTTAAGTCTTTGCCAATTATGTAGGTCATTTTTAAACCCTGATTTTTCTCTATCTTTTCCTCTAACAAAGCAATCTGTAACTTTTCTGCCATCAAGAGTGGTGGGCATGCTTAAAATCTTCACTGATTTGTATGTTATTTCAAAATACCCTCTGGCTGATTTCCTTTATCTAACTTAGGAGAAACTGTTTTTAAAATTAAAGCTATTTTTCATAAGTCCATGATAGTGCCAGGGCACCTCAGGTCATGAAGACCCCCAGAATTTCCCAAATTTTCAAAGTGCAGCACAAATAGGCTGCAGCCCTGCTGACTGGGTTCTCATGCAGCCACCAAGTGGCACTGCAGGAAGAGAAGGTGTGACCAGGTCTACACATTAAGAAGCCTGACCCTTATCCACAACACCAAGCTGAGCACTCTACTACGCTGAGCTAAGAGGCTCTTTTAAATGCACACCCTGTCTCAGTCTCCCCTTTCAGTTCTCCCAACCCCCTCTACAAAGATCTTCTTCCTTCCACCTCAAACATGGACAGGAGAAACAGAGCCCTGGAGACCTAACCTAATAGACTGGTAAGTGCTGTAGCCTTATCTTGAACCCAGAGCCCCACTTTGAGAGCTCAGTCTAATCAACATCCAGCCCCTGTGTGGACACCTTTAGAGGGGGTCTCTTAGGTGACCTGGGCCAGTCAATAAAGGCAGAGGACCCCTCCTCAGTTAGTCAGCACATATTTAGCTGTCACCTGGTCTTGGTTTTTATCTGGAATCTTATGTTCTGTTAGCAAGAAAAAAGGGTGATGGTTGTTGGGGACAAACATGTGACTGAATTGCTGGGGCAGAGAACATGGCTCAGCACATAGGTGTCCAGAGAGGACCCGACACAAAGGAATAAGGAAGCCCAGCATCTGAGATGGTCACCATGAGGCCTGTGAAGAGGATGCCACACAAGACTCAGAAGACAGAAGGAATAGTTTGAAACTTGTGGTTACTTCTGAGAAGATGACCACCACTACTGTCATCAGTCCCTAATTTCATGTTACATTTGGTTAGAGTTCAGGGAAGTGTTTCAAAAACTGCCTCAAATTTTTGCATTATTTTTATCTTAGATATCTGTAACTTACTTTTTTCTTTAATTTGACTCATTTTTTTACATAAATAAAGGTATTCAAACAGAAAACTTTTATCAGCTGTAAAACAAAAGCCACTATGTCTCAGTGGGTGGATAACATCCACTAAGAAACGTTAGTTCAAACACACAAAAAAACCATATTAGCCATGTAAATTGATACTAAATGTTTTTAAATATTTATTTCACATTTAAATTGGAAATTTAAATTAGGAAACTTGGTTATAATTTTAACTCTGTGCAGTTATTAAGTAGTCACTTAAAATTTTAAAGGAATTTAACTAGCCAAGAGCAACTGAACCTAAATGGTCCCTGACAAACCAAAATGGCAGTCTTATTTGGATTAGGTTCTCTTTATGAGTGGTTTCCAAACAGTCTCTAGATCCAATGGTGTTATGGATTAAAAAGTGGTGGTCAACTTAACGCCAGCTGAATTACATCAGCATGGTACTGAGTGTAGCCGGCCCACCTGAAGAAAGTTGCCAGCATAAATAGAGACATGGAGAAGAAGAGCGAGGTGTTGTGAGTTCTTCCAAGAGTTGATGTTTCGAGCTGATGGTTCTCCTGGAGGAGCTTTTCATGCTGCTTCCCCAGTAGAGATTCAGCCATTATCGTCAGAGGAGCTCAGGACCTCGTCGCTGAGAGTGGCTGTGGTTCACCTTGTCGGAGCTCTGTTCCTCACATTGAGCATCACTCCCTGGTTCCGGAGGGCAAGATGTGTACTGGAGAAGCTTGTCACACTGGCTTCCTGACCTATACTCGACTGTTATCATCAGAGGAACTTGGGACCTCATTGCCGCTGAGGTTGGCTGAGGTACTTTTCAGGGCAGCCCCACTCCTTATTTTGAGCATGATTTCTCGGCTCCCGTGTAGAACCCTCAACCTACTACACAGCTCCTTCACCCCACTGGCATAGACTTTCTAGCTTCCACCGCTGACCTTTGGACCGTAAAATAGACTGGCGTGAGTCCTTATTGTGGGCTCTTAGATTTCCAGTTGGATTTGTGGGAGGTATTGTTATGCACTCTGGGTCTTTGCTGGACTCATGCAGGACATTGCTGTGGCACCCAGGCCCTTGGCTGAATATTCTGGGTCTTTAGTGTTGTGGACAGATTTTCCTGCACTTTCTTGTGTTTAACTCTGGGTGACAATCATACAACAGTATTATAAATTCTGTGTCCTGTATGCAGTTGTTCTCCCTGTAAGCCCTGACTACAACAAATGGCTTCAAACAAAAGAAAATCATCTGAGATAGCACCACTGAAGTGGATCCATTATGAAGTTACTTTAGGGAAGTTATTTGTTAAAGACAAATGATGGAGGGCGATGTTTCTGTGTTATATCTGCGGTATAGTGATGCTAATCGTGTGTGCTGGCAATAGGGCTTACACTAACACTTACTGTCACATACTTCTGTGAAGCATCTCATAGGATGGGTAAGCACCCTCCCCACTCATTGTGAGGTTGACCATGTAACTGGTTTTGACCAGTGAGGGTAGAACTTCGTGTTGACCACACAAGCAGAGGACCTAGACAACAACAACCTCTTGTATTCTGGCCTCTACACATCCCAGACTGCTACACTGCTTAGGCAGGAGCCCATGACAGACACATAAAGTCAACCTGAGACCATTCCATACCTGTAGGTGAGCCCAGCTGGTCAGCAGCCTGAGCCACAGCTGACCAAACAAAGCCAGGCAGGACCAGGTATAGATCACACTTCACACCACAGCCCCTTGAGTGTGAAAATAATTGTTTGTGGTTGTAGGTATTAAATGCAGGGCTGGTGTGTTACGTAGCATCACTGGGGCAAAAACCAATCTACTTCCCTACTGGAAGTAAGCCCTTTCTCGTTTGTCCTCATTGAAGACCAGCTCCCAAGAGGGAGCAGCCTCTCCTGCTATGAATAGACAGAAGCACTGAGTCAGAGAAAATACCAAGGAGGGTTTTCTCTCACCAGCAAAAACAGAAAACCCAGGTTTCTTGATTTTTCTCAGTCCTCCTCCTACATCAAAGCATGTCATTCAAGTTCACCCAGCACCTCCCTGGAACCAGGCAGTGTCCAGTAAACTGACCCAGAAAGACGCGGATAAAGAGGAAAGAGCATGCTCCCTGGTCCATTCCCTCTATCTTTCTGCTCTTTGATTTCAAAATAAATAGCTCATGGACGTTTTCATCTTGATCACTCAATAAAGACAAAACTGAGGATAAAAACAAATGTATTGATTAGGCACTGTTCACAAACCTGCCCCCTCTTTTTTAAAAAGCTGTAATTCAAGTGCTATGATTTTCAAGTCAGAGAAATACTAAATGGAAGTGTATTAGCCAGTATAAAAGGAAGCCCCAAAACAACATCACAGGGACTGGATGTTTTGCTAATATATTCCTAAGGAGTTTTAAGCACTTTCTGCCCCTCAAGTTGGCAGACTTTACCTCCAGTTTCCAGATTTCTATTCCAGAATATTTTTTAGGTTGCAAAATGTGCTTGTTCTTACCTTTCCCCTGTGCTGAATTGTCTCTTTTGCGTTTTGCAGTGTAATTTTAAATCTGAAATTAATGACTTTTTTAAGTGCTGAGTCACTGGGATGGAAACGGCCTGATTTTTAGCTCTATCTGGACAGAGATAGGTGACCTGTGACTAGCAAAAAAGCAATGTTCAGCATGTCTCTTAATGGGATAAAAACAATGAACTCCACCTGCCAGATGGATCTCTAGTGGTGCAGAACGGTCCTGCCTTTGCAGTTTTTCCTGGTAACAGGGAAAAAAAAGAAAAGAAAGAAAAAAGAAACTTTTGGGCCACCTGTTGAAATCTAGACAAGCCAAGAGACATTTAACACATGTCATGGAAACATTTTAGGGTTATGGAAGAAACACAAGGAGAGATCATTCATTTCAGTGAATACACAAGGCTTTAAAGCATACAAGGAGGATGTGTGTGTGTGTGACAATCTTGGGCTAGATTAACATGATAACCATTTAGACCCCCTCAGTCCCGATCTCCAGAAAAGATAGTCACTTATAAATTTGAAGTTTTATTGAAGTATTTCTTTCTTCCCAGCTAGACTATGGACCATGAATTTGAGTCTAATTTTTAACAGCCTTAGCATCATCTACCACCCTCTTGAACCAGAGAATGAGAAATCTTCAGCCAATTCTGATTGAAGCTTCATGACTCCAGGGTGTCTAAGAAGGACGAGTGAGGAGAGTTATAGAGAAGAAAATGTCTTTAATCAGGAGGACCGCGATGTCCCCACACAGGGGACCTGCATTTTCTTCGATGCTGGCATTGTTCTGGGCCAAGAGGTCCATCAGTGAAATATGAGGTACATCTTATGTCAATGGCAAGGGTGATCCCAGTTTGTGCCTGGCCAGTTGGAGCAGTTGGGAAGTGCTCTGCCCCTAGGAATCTGTAATAACTTGTGGTCTTCAACAGAGAGGAAAGTGCAAGGATCTTGCAGTATTAACATTTGGGCACACACACACATACAGACATACACACATAGCTATATACACATTCTCATATATTCACATACACACACACACACACACACACAGAGGCTCTTAGATGTAGCTCCACGCTGAATACAACTGAGTGGAAACTGCACACCGCAAAGCAAAACGTTCAAGTCAGAACCGCTATTGGGTGGTGGACACAAATACAGCAGGCAGTTAAGGCTGTGCAGACCAGCAGCAAGAAGATGTAAAGTTGACCCAAAACAATTTATTTTAAAAATTAGAATAATAATTTGTTTAGTTCTCACCAAGTATGGTGTGGCGTTGACTCGGTCTCCCTGCCAGCGCTCTCCTCCTTCCACTTCCGCGTCACAAACCCCCAGGGTCACCCGCCTCCCTCCCCTCCGCCATCCTGCCCAGCTCTCCAAAGCCCACTCCTGCCCCTGCCTGGGCTGTGCCCTCACCCCTGGGCCCCCGAAGCCTGGGCTGGACAGGAGGGACCTGGTCCTCCAGCACAGGTCCCTGAGAAGCCGCAGGTGCTGTCCAGGGTCACCCTCCGTCTTCCCTCCCCGCTGCCCAGGTCCCTTCCCTGTTCTTCTCTGTCCTGGGGACTGGACGGACCCCACGAGCAGCATCTCAGCTCCTGGCCCTGCTGTCCGGGTGGCTTCAGCCGGAGGGGTTTCTGCTGGAGGTCAAGGGCAGGAGGGTGAGGTTCTTCCCCACACCGCCCTCCTGTGCACAGTGTGGCCACGGCCGTGGGCAGCCCTTCCCTGCACCCTGCAGGCTCCCCTGGGCTCCACAAATCCTGCCTTCCACAGCCCTCAGCCCTGGGGCTGCCGCAGCTCCCTCTCTGCCTGGCCCCTTCTCTGCTCCTCCACCAGCCAGACTCCTCGGCCTCTCCTGTCGTCTTGTCCTGCCCAAGACAGGGTCCCTCAGAGCCCACGAGCCCACCTCCTCACCTCACTCTGCTCATCCTGATGCGATGACCTTGGGGGTGACAGGCACACGGGGACCCCATAACCACGCCCAGCCCAGTGGCTCTCCTGGGCTTCAGCCCTGCAGGCCTCATGGGTGTCCATGGACACCTGAACTCAGCCCCAGGAGTTCACCCCAAAGTAACCCAGATGTCCCTGCCTCAGTGCCTGGGGTGCCATCCATCCAGGTCCATGTGGGAACCCTGGGCATTTCCTGTCTCATCTTCCCCCTCACATCCTCACCTGAGTCCTATTTGTTCACAATAGGTTACTAAACACCTCTGGAGGCTGGTTCACATCTTACTCCTCTGCTGTTCAGAGGCCCACCTTGAGCTCACCCATGATGCCTCCTCCATCCCATGAGTCACCTGACCCTGATCATCCCAGCCTGTGGACAGAGTGATCTTCCCAAAAGCAAGGTTGTGTCACATCCCTTCTTAAGCCTCTTGGAGGCCTCTGGCAGCTTCTGAAGACACTCCTGAATCCCTAAACTACTGGAAATGCCCTTGGGCACATGTGGTGGCTGCAAACAAGATTTCATGGAGTGGAGGTGTTCTAAAATCCAAAGGAGGAGCTGCTGAAAACGCACTAGCCAGGCTGGGCTCCCGGCCCCTGTGGTTGCCATGGTGATGACCAACATGATGCAGTCAGCAGGGAGAAGGCCCTAGCACCTGTGGTCTTGGGGATGTGCTTATGGTAATGAACCCTTCATGGTCAAGCCTAACTCAGTCAGACAGAGATGCTGAAGCACCTGCTCTGATTCCTCTGTCCCTCAGTCAAGTTGTTTCTCTGGCTGCTAGGTAGCTAGGAGCCTCCTCATAGACCACTGGAACCCACCTTGCAGCAAGAAGTCAAGCATCCTCCCTAGAAATCCATGCACCCTTTAAAAACTTTGATTCACACAACCCTGTGTTGCTCTTCTCTTCAACTTGGCAGATGTTTGAAACCTTACACTGACATTCCTCTTATTTCTTTAAGGGATTATCTATATTTTCCCATATTTAATATTCCTGTTAAATGTGCAGGTAAATATAATGACAGTATCTTTTCCATGTGTACCAGAAGGGCTGGGCTGTGTTGGAAATGTACACAGACATCCCAATACAGATCCTCTCACGTGTTGCAGAGCTCAAGTGAACTGTCATGTCACTAAGTTGGAGGAAATCTTACCAAGCTGGTAACCCATCTTTACCCATGGTGATCATCACTTTTCAGTATCTCAGGTACCTGCTCAGGTTCCCTGTCCTGGAACACCCCATGGGGAGGACTGAATAACTTAGCATGCTGTAGGTTACAGATAGCAACACAAAAGTCAAACTGGATTAAACAGTGGAGCAATATATTGGCTTCTGCAATGGGGCATTGGAGGCGCCCAGACAGGTTCTGTCAGCTTTGAATTGTATTTATTTATGCTCTGTCTTCAAATCAGGATGCTTCACTCCTGCTGGTTTTTCTCATGGTCATATAATGGTTGTTTCTGGTTCAGAGCACTGTCTGCAATGGACACTCTCCAGAAAGGATAATGCGTTTATTGCTGGATCTTCCATACATCGCAAAAACTCTATCTTCACTCTGACAAGACCAACATGGTCACAGTTCTGAGCCAGTTATGGTGGTCCAGGGAAATGCCGTAAGTTCATCGGCTTTCACCTGATCGTCCTCAACCAATCACAGTGGAGATAAATATAACCCTGCCATAGATCCATCTCTAGATCACTAAATCCTTTCAAGATTGAATATTTCTTATTTCTTAGTCAGTTTGGAAGCTCCAGAGACCACTGACTCCTCAAGGTGGCAAACAGGACTTATGGGGACCCACATGCAGAGGTTTGAGTTCCAGGGCCTTTTGACCAAGGGAGCAAATTGCACATGCAAAAACAGAAGTACTTTTTCACATAGGCATGCACATACAGAACCAGCACACACACAAGCATACTCATGCCAGCACGACACACGTCCCCACATACCAGCACACATTACACACACATAATACACATGCACCAGCACACATATACATATGCACACACAGAGTTAACACCTGACTATGTGCACACATTCCCCAGCTCACACGCAAAGTGTGTTGCAAATCCTTTCTAGAGGATGAACTCAGCATAAAATCCCTTTCCCCAACCCCCAGTGCTGTTTCCCCACACTGGGGTCACAGCTCTCAAAGTCACTCAGGTAAACAGCCCAGGACCCCACCTCTGATGCCTCTAGGTGCTTCCTAGAGGCAGGGCTGTGTGAGAGTCAAGAGGAGAACTGTGCTGTCCTCTGAGGGCTGCAGGCAACCCTTCCTCCTGTCCCGTGCACATCTGAAGCAACAGACAGCATCGCCAATTGTCAGAAAATAGGCGGGCCCTGTGGGACGGGCTCGCGGCACTTTCCCGAGCTGGGCTCCTTTCGTCAAGCCTAGGGCTGTCCCCAGGGGTGTCACATTCGAGCTGGCTTCTTGGCCTGCTGCCTCTTCAGTCGTCTCCCTGAAATGAATTCCTTGAAACAGAGTGCTGAGTCCCTGTTCAGAACTTTCCCTCGTTCCTAGAAGAATTTTAAATCGCCCACCAGCATTTTGGTTTTACAGCATCTGCATTACCCCACATTTCAGAGTTCCCAACCTGTGTATATCAAAACTGAGAAGACTGAAGCTTAAAATCAGAAGAACTGGATCACTGGGCTCCCTGAAGCTTAGAGACACATTTAATTGGGGCAATCAATGTATAGTAATAAAAAGCACGTTTGTAGTCATTTTACTTTATTCACTTGTAAGGACAATGAAACTACTCAACTGAAAAGTGATTAATTGGTCAGTCACATAGTCATTCAGCAGGTATTTTCTGATCTACTACTCTGGACAAAACACTGTTAGGTGCAATGGGGTGTACTAAGAAAAGTACCACAATTCAATTAAATGGAGCAAATAATGATGAGTCCCTGCCATGCACCAAGGACCCTGCTAGGTGCTGAGGGACAGGAGCCAGTGAGATGCAGGTCTGAGTGCTAAATTCGACCTCTGATTTAACAAAGACTGCGGGCTAAGTGGGAGACCAGTCCGTGCTGGGTGCTGCAGAAGTGGGGCGATGCCTACTGGGCCCTCAGGGCTCACACTGCCTGGAGACCACAGCTGGGAAGCCGAGAGCTGGCCTGGGAGGCTTGAGCACCACCCCAGACCCAGGGCCCAGGAGAGATCCAGCCCCACCCCACTCAGGACCCCGGAAGTGAGGGGAGGTGGCTGTCACTGCTGGGAGAGGGGTCACGGGAGACTTCGGTTCCCACAGGATCCACTGAGGACTCTGCCCTCTGTGGCAGCCAGGGAGCATGCCCTGACTTCAAGAGAGCATAAGGGCTGTCCTGCCGCAGGGACATGGCTGTGCGTCCAGACCTGGACTGACCTGTGAGCCACCTGGGCCAGCAAAGGCTGAAAGATGTGATGCGTGGCCACCCCTCTGTGCCCAGCTGTCCCCATGCAGAGGACCCCAAGTGTAACCAAGTAGCTCCAGCATCAGTGGTGTAGCATCAGAGAAACCTGGGGACAGCAAGGTGACCACAGCTGATGCTGGGAGGGTGGGGCTAGGCCCTGAAGGACATGAAAGTAGGAGGAGGGGAGGGGCTCCAGGAGGCGCAGCAACTCTGGACCAGGAGGGGGCCGGGGGCTCTGCTGGGTGCTCCTGTCCTCTGAGGCCAACAAGGCTTAGGCTTCCGTGAGGTCCCCACTTCCCTGTCCACGTGAACCCCAGCTCCTCCCAGTCCAGGTCAACACATGGCCCTGACCGCCAACCCCGACCTCCTGTGGGACCCGAATCACAGAATGACATAGGCGCCCCAAGGTTGGCATGGACTCACCTTGACGGTGACACGGGGACCCCAGGAGCTGCCCAGCTCTTCTACTCTGATCCCCCCAAGTCCAGTGATTGTCCCCAAAACCTCAGTCTTGAGGCTGGGATACAGCTCGGATGTAGAGCGCTGCCTGGACGCACAAGGCCCTGGGCTTGAGGCCAGCACAACAAAGACCGAAGCTCCCGAGGAGCCCAGGCGGTCCTGCCAGTGCCCTCCACCCTGCCACGCCGGGCGCAGGCTGGGGCTTAGGGCCTCCCCTCCCTCCCTCGTCACCCAGTGCTTGGGGACTCACTGTGGGGAGGGCTGGGTTCCTCAGAGGATAGACAGCCACAGCACGGGGACACAGTGAGCTTCCCCTGATGGCACTGAGACAGACAGCGAGGAAGAGGACGCAGCACAACCAGGTCATGGGGCACGCGTGACAGCTGTTCTCCTTTATCCTTGAAACAGAAGCCTGCTTTTGTTCTCTCTTGTAGAAAAAAGGAGCTGAGCAAGTGGGAGCCTGTCCCCGCCTTAGGGGACACAGAGGATGGGTCAGGGGCTGGAGGAACAACCACAGTATCTGGTCCCGCTTTGCTTGGGACTGTTCAAGAGTGGTCGTGTCATCCAGGTCCAGCAGGGGAAGCCAAGGCACAGCCGGGCCTCTGGGAAAGACTGGAGAATCTCAGCGAGGCAGAGATAGAGGCCTGGCATCCCTGAGCCCCTGAGTGCGTCAGAGTGGGGCGGCCTTTCCTGGCCTCTTTGTGCAGGGTGTGAATCCAGGCCCCCACAACCAGAAGCATGATCATGAGACTATGGCGGCCCATGGGCCACCTGGGGCTGTCCTGACCGCTGAGAACTGAGGCAGAACCTGAACTTCCCATCTGGGACAGACTCTCCAAGGTGATGTCGCTGGCCCACAGAACACACTGCGGGGACAGGGGATGAGCCACTCTCAGTGGATGCTCTCTTCCCTGCCTTCCACAGCACCCCAGCTCTCATCACATTAGCATATTAACCTGCCCGGGACACGCCCAGATCTCTGCTTCCTGCCAATCAGATGCACCTTCTGCACCTGTGGGAGGAGCCGGGGGAGGGTGCTTCCTCCTTCTGCAGGGCCAGGAGGCTTCCAGGGCTCTGGGCCTGAGTGAGAGAGGGTGAGGAGACGGAGGCAGAGCCTGTGACAGGGACAGATCCTGAGCTGGGCTCGGGCTGCTCTGGGTTTTCTGTTGCCTCCTTGTGGCCTCTTTATCACAACTGCGGTCCTGAAATTCTCATGAGCAGGAGTCGGCACGCTCCATCTTGGGTGCACTTTGGGCCCCTGAGGAGCACGGATGCCTGGGCACTGCACCCCGGGGCTCTGACTTGAGAGATCTGGGACCCAGCTTGGGCGACGCAGTCTCTAACGGGCAGCCAGGCTGCTGTATTACAGAAGGAGAAGCTGAGCAGGCACCACTGGCCCACAGGTCAGCCGCCTGCAATGTGCAGGGGGTTTCCCCGGGCAGGCGAAGGGATCGCACGGCCACCTCTGCAGTAGGGAGCCAGGAGGGTCCTGTGGGCAGAGATGGGACTAACCCACAGCCCCCACATGGCCCTGTCCCATACAGGAAGCACCTTACATCTGGCTTGGTTCACAGAGAAAGCCACTGTGACAGGACTGGGAACAATGACAGTCAAAAGAGAGGAGAAATAACGCATCTTTATCTCCCATCAGCCCGGGATGTGAGTCTGCCTGCAGGGACCTCGCTTCTGTTCGGGGTCGCGGTTAGCTGCCCCTGTGCGCTGTGAACTAAACCCAGAGCCAGCACTGGTGGCCCTAGGCCCTGCTGCTGTAAAGTCACACTGACCGTCCAGGACTCCCGCCCCAGGCTCGGGAGGGCGGTGTGTGGCAGTGACACTTCTGCTGGGCGCGAGGTCCATCGTCACGTGCTCCTGACGGAGGAGCACGGGGCGGAGCCTCCTCCCTGGTAAGCGTCCCCACGCTGACGTCCCTGGGCTTCCTCAGCCCTGCGCCCCACGCGACCCTAGGGTTGGCCTTTCCGGGCACGTCATGCTCCCCGTCTTACCTCTCCATCTCCTCCCGCCCTCCTCTTCCTTTCCCCCAAGAGCACACTCCAGCCCAGGGCCCCAGAGGTGCTGACCTCCCCGGGGATCCTTTCCCACCTCCTCACCACTCCCTCCTCTAGGACCCATCCCAATTCAGTCCCCCGAGCGCCGAGCGCCGTGGCCTGTGGAATGGATACGCAGCAGACAACCCCAAGGACTGGGGGCGCTGGGGCTTATGTTCCCCCTCCGGCTGAGCTATTCCTGGGCCTTGAGTCACCAGCATGTGCAGGTCACCCCGCCCAGAAGTCACCTCCCCACTACGGAGCCTCCAGGAACACGCTGAGGAGACACAAGCGCCAGGCCCCACCACGGCCACCCTCGTGAGAAGCTCCTGGGATGGTGACCCCGGCGCTCCTGCGTTTCCGCCCGAGCTCCTCCCAGCCCCTCAGAGACCACAGGAGCCAGGGTCAGCTCCGCTGTGTTTCTCACCCTGGCATCAGGATCCCCTGGGGGGCCTGGGAGAGCTCACACCTGGGGCCCCAGGTTACCCTCATAGTCTGGAGCAGAGCCAGAGCCGAGAACCTGGGGATTCTAACCTGGCCCAGGCTGCTGCTGCTGCTGGCGGTGCTGCTCGGTAGGGCCCATGCAGACCAGCTCCCACTGCAGCCTGCCCGCCTGAACACAGTGACCCCAAGTCCTGCTTCACCTCCTCACTGCCTCCCTCAGCACCCCTCCTGGCTGCAGGGCCCTGCAGTAGATGGGCATCAGGAGGGCCACCTCCTGTGGCCTCACCTCCTCTCACCCGCCGGTCGCTCACCATCTCCAGCCTCACTCTTCCTCTCTGAGGATCACCGAGATCTGCCCCAGGCCTCAGCATGGCTGTCCTTGGCACACTCTTCCTAGGGCCGGCTCACCCTCCAGGGTAGCCCTTCCTGGCCCCCCGCGTGGCCTTGCCCTTCACCCTTATTGTCCTTTATAGCCACCATCACCGCCATGGCCTCCTGCCAT
>RJWM01034167.1:0-19666 GCA_004363535.1 Dasyprocta punctata
TTTGGCCTGCCACCCCCGGGTCACACTGTCTGGCGGCTGGCGGGAGCTGGAGCCTAGAAGGCCGGCGCTACTGGACGCCGTCTCCTAGCAACCGGGCGGCGGTCACGTGCTCCCCCGGGTCACATGGCGCGGAACCGGGCTGGAGTTGGAGTTTGCGCAGCGGGCGAGGCGGGGCCGGGCAAGTTTGTTTCCCGAGTTTGGAGCCCCGAGGTCCCCGCGGCCGTTGCGCCGGTGCCCTCCGCAGGGGTCGGGATGGAGCTTCCGGCCGTGAACCTCAAGGTGGCCGGGGCAGGACGCGTGTCGTCGGGGGAGGGCGCTGGGCACTGGCTCTTGGAAGGAGGGCGGGAGGGCAGAGAGTCTGGGAAAGTGGGGGAGTGACCTCCCCAGGTGAGGAGGAGGAGGAGGAGGTGCGCGCGGGCCAGGGACAGGCGGGGCCCAGCAGGGGAGACCCTGCGAGGGGATCGGGGGCGACCGCGGAGGGAAAGGGCCGCCCCTCCCCCGGGAGCTGCGGGACCCCAGGACCGCGCTGGCCCACACCCCATCCCTCCAGGCGGGGGAGGGGCGGGGCGGGTCGGCTCCCCGCCGCGGGGGGCCTGGCCTGTCCGGGGAGCCCAGGCGGGACCCGGGGCCTCCGTCGTGAGCCGAGACGGGTTAAGAAAATCACATGTTCCCAAACACTGGGTCGCACAGAGTTTACGATTCCGCCGTCCTCAGTGCTTTGGGAAGAAGCGCGAGCTGCGGTGGATGTTACTTAAAAGCAGAAAGTCCCCTTGGGTCCCCTTGGGTCACGCTGCCAGCTTCCTGGGCTGTCTGCGCTTCCGGGGCCCGGCGCCCAGCTCGGTCCCTGTACTGATCTCTTTGCACCCGAGGGGCTGGAGACTTCTCTTTTGGCGAGGAGGGTGTGGACTTAGGGTTGAACTGGCCACTTCGGCTCTTGGTGCGGGCTCTTTGTGACTCTGTCTAGCCTAGCCTGGTGGCGCGCGCCTGTTATCCCAGCACTGGGGAGTTCGAGACCAGCCTGCACTACATAGTGAGACCCTGTCTCCAGAAAAAAAAGGAAAGAAAGAAAGAAAAAAGACTGTCTACCTTTTTCCTCTTGAGTGATTTAGCGTTTGAATGGAATCAGCAGCCTAATCTTAAGTGAATTACTACACAAGGCCTGGGCTGCAGCTTGCGCAAGATAGGTTTCCTGTCTTAATCAGTCCCGCTGCTAGAACCAGCCTTCCTGAGGCGTTGGTCAGCAGCTGGGGGGCGGGAAGGGGGTGATGATCCAGCCAGGGAATGGGTGTGGGGAGAAATTTGCTTGAGGACAGCTGGTCCTGTATTCCCAGCACTCTGGGAGGCTGAAACAGGCGGATTGCAAGTTTGAGTCCAGTCTGGGCAGTCAAAGAATTTGGGAAGACACTGTCTCAAAAAATAAATAACATGCTAGATGTAGTAGCGCCTGCTTGTGATCCGAGGCTGGGCAGGAAGGTCACACTTCAAATTCTCAGCCAACCTGGGTTTCATGGTGAGACCTTGTCTCCAAAAACAAGAAGCCGGTGCACGCCTTTAATCCCAGCACTCGGGAGGCTGAGGTAAGCTGAGCATTGTGAGTTCGAGGCCAATTTGGGCTACAATGTGAGCGCAAGGCTGCACTGAACTACATAGTGTGACCCTGTTTCAAAAAACTAGGGCCAGGAGTTTGGCTCAGTGGCTTAAGTGGCTGCCTGGCAGGCGCAAGGTTATGAGTTCAATGCCCAGTGCCACAAATAAAAAACAACAACAAATTAAAAATAGGCTAGGGTATGGCTCACTTTCAAAGACCCTGGGTTCAATCCCCAGTAACACAAAAAGAAGAAAAAGAAAAACAATTTATTGTTCAGGCAGCTCAAGCTTAGGAAGGAAGGGTTTTCTGCCCCTAGGAATTTGCCTAAAATAGATTCTGGATAATATAGGGGAATGAAACCCCCAACCTACTAGATGTCCGGCGGGAATTCGTGTTCTCTAAAATCAAAGAATGAATTTTAGGAACAACAGAGGGTAAGAATATATTTATTGAAAGAAAGAAAGCTTCTGTCAGAGAGAGACTGACGGGGTCCCAAGTGGGTTGCCAAAGACTGTCATTTCTAGGGACTTTATTATAGAGTAAAACCATGAGGTTAAATGGGTGCAAGGTGGGGAAAAATGGGAACTTGCAAGGTGGGACGTAACTATGGTTAACCAATGAGATTAATTGTTCAGGTAAAGTTGATTAAATCAAGGACAAATGGGGAAGCGAGCCATGTAGTAAGCAGGGATGCTTAACAGCAGTGACTTCCTGTGGGGGTGGAATGCTGACTCCTGACTTCCTCGGGGTAATAGAGAACTATTTAGAATATCAATCCTTAGGATATGGGTGCATTTGTTCTGTCTTTTGTCTCGAGATCTGGCCCACAGCAGGAGGTGCCTGTCTCCTCAGAGGTCACAAGGTATCGGAACTTTTGCACTGGCTCCTTTGAGGACCTAGCCCTGTCTGATGCCTATGATATTTCTAACTTAACTCAGCTACCTGTAACACCGAGAGAAGACCAGGTGAGGGCAGAGTTAGGGCACTGGGCGGGGAGAGGGCCCCTGTGTAGGAGGCCTGAGTGGTATGCGGTGGCTGACTTAATGACAGCCCCCCTGGGAAACCTGATCTTGTCATCTCTTTACAGAGACCAGGCCAGCAGGTTACCCACACCCCCAGGAATAAGTGGCAGAGCCTGCAGGGATCAGAGCCCAGGGTTTGAGCCCGCAGGGATGAGACACCAGTACTGTGGCGTTTCCCGCCCGGGGTCAGTCGGGGCTGATCTCTGCCTCCAGGGTTTACGTGCTCGTCCACAGGTGTGAGCTGTGCTGGCTTTCAGTGCCTTGGAGGAACTCGGGCTGTAAGGTCCCCGGGGGTCTCAGTCACTGTCAGATGCCTGACTGCTGGCGACCGGGTGGCCAGGGTCCCTCGGTGACATGCAGGGCATTCAGTTGAATTTGGACTTCAGGTTAGCAGTAGGTGTTTGCTATGTCTCCGGCAGTATTGGGGACTTCGTGGTCTGAAATTCAGAATGGACTGTGGATGGCAGCGCTGACTCTGCACTCGCTCACCAGCACTTAAGCAGCAGCTGGAGTCCCCCTCCCACTCGTGTCTCACCCCCACTCTCCCTCTGCCAGTCCTTGGGTAATGGCTGAGTCCCTGCCTCAGCCAGGGGTAGGGGTGCCGGACAGCTGCCCCAGGCCCTTTGCACAAAGGCCAGGCCCTAAGTGAGCATGTTCTGCATGTGCTGTGCCACACCTAACAAGGGCGGAGCTTGGGTTCTGGAATGAGGAGGCCAAGGCTGCATAGTTTGAGGGATGTGAGGACCACCCTATCCTGCAGGCCACCTCTCTGGTGGGTATGGTGTTGAGTATTTCAAGGCCAGCCTGCACGACCTAGTGGGACCCTGTCACACAAAAAAGAGGAAAATTTATTGGGGAATGGGAGAATCCTGAGATAGGAAGGGTCTGGAATGGGTTGCCAACCAGCCCACCTCTCTGAGAAAGTTTCATAGAGCAAAATCACTAGGGTTGAGCCGGGCATGGTGGTGCACACCTGTAATTCCAGCACTAGAGAGGCTGAGGTAGGAGGATTGTTGCAAGACCAGCCTGGGCTACAAAGTGAGCTCAAGGCCAGCCTGAACTGCATAGTGAGACCCTGTCTCAAAAAAAGACCAAAAAATAAATAAATAAATCACTAGGGATGGGTACAATGTGAGTCAAATAGTAATCAACCAATGAAGTCACAAGTACAGCCACTTAGCTAGTATTGGTCCAGTAGTAGCAAGGGCATATGGATGGCATCATTAACCTTAGGCAATAATCTAGAGTCTTAGTTTGGTTTTTAATCTTAGTCTTAGTGGATGGGAGAGGGTGGCCCACCCCCTAAGGAGATAATGGTTTATTTATAAGGGAAATCTCAAAAAAGTGGTACCAATAATCTCAAACTGCTTTAGGGCCGGGCGTGGTGGTGCACGCCTTTAATCCCAGCACTCGGGAGGCTGAGGTAGGAGGAGCGGTGTGAGTTCGAGGCCGGCTTGGGCTACAACGTGAGTGCAAGACTGGCCTGAGCTACATAGTGCGACCCTGCCTCAAAAAAAAACTAGGGCCGGGAGTTTGGCTCAGTGGCTTAAGCGCCTGTTTGGCAGGCGTGAGGTTGTGAGTTTGATCCCTGGAGCTGCAAAAAAACAAAAAAACTCTGGCTTTGTGACTTTAATCTTCTGCTGCCTCCGGCCAGTTTTTGATGTATCCTCACTCACCTTCTGTAGTGACTACCTGGAGGCCCCAGTCCTGTCTGACTGCCCAGAATATTTCCAGCTCAGTTAGCTGTCTGGAGTAACCAGGCCCATAGGTCATGGAGCCAGAAGGGACCCCAGGGTTCACCACACATGGCTCTGCCTCTCCTCCAGGGTGTCTTGGAGAGGTCACCACACATTGGCACCAGACTGGTGTAGAACTGAGCATTCACCTTTGGTCCACCTGGGGTGGCATGAAAGCCCCACCTCCCACAGGACCTCTAGTGGCAAACGGTTTTAAGTCCCCCCCCCACTGAATTGGGAATTGAACCCAGGACCTTTGCACTGAACTAGGTTGGAGGGGGGTTACCCTCTCTTTGCAAAGATGGGGAAACAGGCAGGTGGAGGGTAGTCGTCCGTGGTTGTTATTTTGTTTTGTCTTTTTTAGACAGAGCCTCACTATGCAGTTTAGGCCAGCCTTGAACTCACTTTGTAGCCCAGACTGGTCCTCCAGCCTCAGCCTCCTGAGTGCTGCAATTACGGATGTTCGCTGCCACACCCGGCTTTGTTTTGTTTTGTTTTTGTTTTGTTTTTCCTGGAGCAGAATAGGAGTGACCACGTGGCTCAGGTTTTCTCTTAGTTTTAGGAAACATCAGTGATAATCTCAAAATTCAGTGGATAAACATGGATTGGCCAGGACTTGCAGGACACTTGGGGCTTTCTAGGATTTCTTCCTTTCTTTTCTTTTTTTTTTTTTTTTTTTTTTGTCTTTTTGAGACAGGGTCTCACTGTGCAGTTTAGGCTGGCCTTGGACTCACTTTCTAGCCCAGGCTGGTCTCAAACTCAACAATGATCCTCCTGCCTCAGCCTCCCAAGTGCTGGTATTACAGGCATGCACCACCACACCCAGCTGGTTTCTGGAATTTTTGTCCAGTCTCTTGCACCTGGAAGAGGAATTTCTCATGGACCATGAAACTGTCTGGGGCTAGCTTTGGGTCCTTGCTTTTCTAATAATGAAAACTTGAACTAAAGCACAGATCCATAGGGCAAAAAAAGTTAATTGGAAAGGTAGAGAGAAGATAGGAAAAGGGGTACCCTCTGATACAGGAGTTCAGACTCCCACCCACAAAAGGTGGGAGGGCAGCTTTTTAGGTTCAGTTGGTGGGTGGGGTCCTGCTGAACATTATCTGGGTCCTGGTGCCCTGGCTCTGACATCCTGTGGCTGAGGGGTGGCCTCATTCCCATGAAGGGATCATCTCTGTCTGTGGGGGGCTCAGTCAAGTGGGGCCCTGCCCCTCCCGAGAGTCTGCATTGAGTACAGTGGCCGGGGGGCATGTAGTTGGATGTGCCTAGAAATTCCCTGTCTATCCAGGAGTCCTTGATCTTGAAGGGGGTCAGGCTATTAGAGTTGGGGCTAATCAGCCTTGGTTCCCCACCTTTCAGATGCTCCCCGAGTGAGGGGAGATTTGACCCAAGGTTTACCATAGAAAAGACACAAAATGAACAGCATGCTTTGTTCTGCTTTTCATTAACCAATTGGACATGTGTAGGCCCAGGTGAAGACTCGTGGTTCATAGCAAAACCCGCTTTTAAGTCCCTGGCTGTCCCAGGAGAAAATAAATCATGCTTTTCATGTGCAGCAGGGAAGGGCCCAGGACCCTGTCTGTTTATGCATCTCTGTGGGGATCCCCACCCCGCACTCACATTTCTTAGAGGCCCAAGGCCCCCTGGGCTGGTGACTGAGCCTCCGGGGTACAGGTGAGGGGCACAGGTTTGGGAGTTAGATTTGATTCTGAATTCTAGTTTTGCTTTTCACTGTTGTGGAATGTAGATCAACTTAATTTCCCTCTCATCTGTACAATGGGAGCAGTGGTACCGTTTGTGTCCTGTTGGCTACGAGGCGGCCTCGCTGTGCTCGGGGCCTGGCGTGTACATCGAAGGTGCACAGTAAGGAATAACTTTTGGGGATGCTTTTCCCTCCTCAGCCAGAGTCCTGTTTCACGGCAGTGACGGCTCTCCGCCTGCCACCCTGTCCTGCAGACCCTGCTGGCCTCAGCCCTTGCCCTCCCAGCCAGAGCCCTCGCCGCTCTGCCCGGCCCCACTGCAGCTTGAGACCTGGGTCTCCCAAAGTCTCAGTGTCACCCGAGCCACCGCCTGCAGGGCCTTGGGATTACCAGGAGGGGAGGCCAGTGCCGGCAAAGGGAGTTGTGATCCTAAGGGTGCAGCGGGCAGTAAAAAGCGTGTGATACTGAAGAGAAGCCCAGGAGGATTTCTTCTCGCTTAGCGGAAGTCAGGCCAAGATGTTGCCCCACAAAAGAGCCTTGGTCCCCTCCCAGCCCCCGTTTGAAATCCACGCCCTTGGTCCCCTCCCTGCTGTCCCCCCACCTTGCACTTCCTCCCTGGCCACTGTCCCTGCCTGCCTTCCACTGCCCACAATGCCCCAGCTCCAGTGTCCCAAAGTCTTGGTCCCAGTGTCCCCCACCCTGCCATTTCCCACAGATTCCAGAGCAGACCCCCGAAGGGCAAAAGGGAAAGCGGCAGCCCTGCCTGGCCCGTGCTCCTCCTCTTCCTCCTCCTCCTCCGCCGCAGGTCCCTGCTTTCTCCGAGAGGCTTAGAGGCCCCTGCAGGTGCCAGCAGAGAGGGGGCCCCTGTATTTTCTGGCTATAAATCCCCCCTGCCACAGTCACATTGACAGAGCTGTCCCTTTGTGTCGCAGGTGATTCTCCTGGTTCACTGGCTGCTGACAACCTGGTGAGTGACGGCTGCACACATACGTACCCTGCTCTGTGCGGTGGCCCCTGGAGCCCCAGGATCTGGAGGGAGAGCCCGCATGGTTACCTTCTGTTGTGTCTGTGGCACTTCTGGGGAGAATTCCCAGGGCTGGGAGCCAGTGAACTCCTGTGTGCCTTTTGCAGATTTTGAAGGCGCAGCAGATGCGTTTACAGCTGGGATTCAGGAGAGCAGGATCAAAATGCAGATTTCTCAGACCCAGCCCCTAACAGAAGTCTGGGGGGGGCCCAGGCACCTGATGTTTTAAGATCAAAAGATGAGCAGCGAATTTAGTCAAAGATGACCGAGGTCTACAGTTCCCTGCCCCTGTGGTCTTCTAAATGTCACTCATGGCTCGGAAGCAAAGCACACATAGTGGGGAGTGAAGTAGCCAAGGGTCTGTTCTTCAGGGCACTTTCGGGGGAGCCAGGGGGGTGGGCGCGTGGCCCGGGCCGGGGGAAGAGCACTTGCCTGAAGCCCTGGATTCTGTCCCCAGTGCTGCAAAGAGGAAAAACAAACGAAAAAAACCTCCTGGCCTCTGGAGCCAGGCTGTGTGAATCCGGCCCTGCCACTTAGCTGTGTGACTCCGGGCAAGTTACTAACCACTCTGGGCCTCAGTGCCTCCTTCTTGGAGTCTTCATTAGCAGAAATGAACAGAAACGAGTGAATTTTGGGCTGGGGATTTAGCTCAGTGGCACAAGTGCCTGCTTGGCAAGTGTGAGGTGGTGAGTTTGTTCCCCGGTACCAAAAAAAAAGTAAATTTTAAACTCTTAGAACCATGCAAGTGTTAACTTTTATTTCCTTTTTACTAACCAACAAAGGATAGGTAAACAGCTTGAGTTAGCAGTAACACCCTGCAGGTAAAGCAGGATGGGCCTTCCTTGTGTCAGAGAAGCAACACTTAACCTGGGTGCCAGAGAGAAGGGTTCTGAGTTAACTTTGGAGCCGAGGCTAAAGGGACCAAAAGGCCAAGCATTCAGGGCAGAGCACAGCGGGCAGTGGCTGGAAAGTAAGCAGGAGTGAGGTTGCGTCAAGCGGATCACCCAGAGAGTGTAGATTATTCCAGAAAGACCCGTCAGAGGACTGACGGCCGGAGCGGGGTCCTCTAGTTTACACACTCTGCTATTCTGGGAGCAGCCTGTAGGGGGCAGGAGTAGCAACAGGGAGAACCAGGTGGGCTGGCTGTGGCCGCTGCTCTGGCCAAAGCATGGGGAGGTAGAACCAGTGAGATTTGCCGCTGCACCCAGTGGCCTCGCAGACTGTGTTCTGTCCTCAGCGGAGACCTGAGACCTGCAGCAGGAGTGGGGTGCCCTGCGGGGTGGTGACCGCGTCACTCATGGTGGTGCTGCTTCCTGCAGGGGCAGCATCGTGTTTGGGGGTGACTATTCGTGGGCCAACTTCACCGTCCTGGCCTTGGGCGTGTGGGCCGTGGCTCAGCGGGACTCCATCGACGCGATAAGCATGGTGAGCCAGGCGCGGGCAGGGGCGGGCCGTGGTCCCGGCTCTGTCCCAGTCTCCTCCCCTCTCCCTGTGCCCCCACACTTTCCGCCTTCAGGAATTCTGTATGGCAGCCCATGTGTGTCTCTGGTTGCTGGGTCCCTGGCTTAGAGAACCCCCATCTATTGCCCTCCTCAAGCCCAGCAGGCGTGGAGCGGGGACCCAGCAGTGCCCCGACTGCCCACTGCCCACGGTGGTCTGCCCAGCCCCAGGGATTCTCTTTTAGGGGGAGGGAGTGTGACAGGAGACTTAGCCAAGAGGGAGCCCCGCTGCTTCGGGAAGTCTGAGTTGGCTCTGCCCATGGGGCCGCCCAGCACCCAGCACGGGCTCCTCCTGCCGGGAAGCTGCTGCCTCTGGGTGTGACAGAGAAGGGGGTTTCCTTGTAGTGGAGACAGATCAGATGGGCCCCAGGGGACCTCAGCACTTAGGGATTCTGGAACCAAGTCTTAGGCCCCAGGGTGACAGCAGGCAGGTGGGGTGCGCTCAGGGGGAAACTTGGCAGGCCCTGACCCACCCTGGTGCCCCGCTGACGGCCCGGCAGCCCCGCCCCAGCCAGCGAGCCTGGTAAGGCATGAGGCGAGATTTCCAGGTGGGCGTGTCAGGTGGGGGTCCCCCAGAGAAGGACGGGGTATCAGTGCCCATAAACTCATGGCGCGGTGTCTTGCAGTTTCTGGGGGGCTTGCTGGCCACCATCTTGCTGGACATCGTCCACATCAGCATCTTCTACCCGCGGGCCGCCAGCTCGCCCACGGGCCGCTTCAGCGCCGGCATGGCCATCCTCAGCCTGCTGCTCAAGCCCTTCTCCTGCTACCTTGTGCACCTCATGTACCGGGAGCGCGGGGGCGAGCTCCTCCACTCCGGTGAGCCCCCAGCTCCCCGCTCCTGGCTCCCCCACAGCCAGGGCTCAAGGCACAGGCGGGAGTGACGTGGATGCTGTGCCTCAGGCCACGGTGATCCTCTGGTCCCCTGGTCTGGTGCGACCTTTCCAGTGTGGTGGATCAGGTGTGATAGTTCCCACGGGCTCCAGGGCAGCCTCTCCCCTCTGTCCCCACCTGGGCCTGGCCCCGGAGCCCCGCCCTCCTGGACACGTCCTCTCGTCCTCTCTCTGGGCGTGGGAGGAGGTGGGTGTGGACATCTGCCTTTCACTTCCGGGGAGGCTGGCCTGTGAGGGGGCTGTGACAGCCTAGGAGAGCATAGGGCAAGGGCCGCAGTGACCTGCAGTCACCGCCCTGGCTGACCTCAGTGTTCCCCAGACCCGTCCTAGGGTGAAGGGAACCAGGAGCAGTCTGCCCATCAGACATACGAGGAAACTGAGGCCCGCAGCCCTCGGGGTCCCCGCACAGATGTGCAGAGTGGGTGATAGCATAGACACACGTGATGGGGACACTGGTGTTGTGGGTCCCAGGGTCATCAGCCCTGGCTCTCCTCACCTGTAAAGTGGGACCCAGGAGGACTGCCCCGTGCTCACAGCTACGTGTCAGGCTGTGGCACCCGTCCGAGGCATCAGGTTGCCACAGGTTGGGCGGGGGCGGGATCTGCTTGGGCTCAGTCAAATGTGCCCAGCTGTGACCCCTCGTTTTTCATTTCTTCTCGTGTCCCCTGTCCCCAGACTTGCTCGGGCCTTCTCAGGAGCGCAGTGCCTACCAGACGATTGACTCCACGGAGGAGCCCGCAGAGCCTTTCTCAGGCCTCGAGGCCAGGGGCCCGAATGCCCGAGGGTACTGAAGCCGGCCTCCTACCCTGCCCCACCTGGCCACGTGACAGGCCTGGTGCCTGGGAGGTTCTGGGGACACTCCTGACTTTTACTGGACCTAAGACGGAATTATCTTCCTATCCCCATTTCAGGAGTTGGGGTTGCTGAATCTTGTGCCCCAGGGGCCATGGCTGCCAGCCCCACGAACTCTATCTGTCCTCACTCTCTGAGGCCTGCCGTCCCTCCAGAGCACCCCACTGGCCCCCATGCTGGATCCATGGCCTCTTTTTTTACCTCCCACCCCACAGTTTCACCGTGTAGGCCTCAGGCCCAGTTGAGCGTGGCCAGGGTGGCCAAGGGTGGCCAGGGGTGACCTCTTCCTGGACCTGCCCCCGGCTTGTCGGGCCCTTCAGCCCCAGGCTCTGAGAGCTGCTGGTCACGCTCAGCTCCAGGCGCAGCTGGCGTAAGAGTGAGGTCCCCATGCTTCTCACTGCCTGGCCACTTGGTGCCTGGGGTTCCAGGACTGGACTCCAGAGGACTGCCACAGCCGGTAGCTGCCCGTCTTGGAGCCATGGCATTAAAGTTCGGGGATTCTGGGACCGGACCGTGTCCTGAGCCATGTTTAATATCCCAGCTGGGTGGGCACCTGGCTTGCCATTTCTGGAACCGGTTCTCTCCCGACCCCCGACTGACAAAACTGCCCAGGTTGGTCTGATGTGGCCCGAGGAAGCCGGGGCTCCCGCGGGGCCTGCCTTGTCACCAGGGCGACAGCAGAGGAGGGCGTGGTCAGTGTGGCCCATGTGCATCCTTTCCCTGACTCAGCTCGTTAGGCAGAAAGTTGCCATTAGCAGGCAGGAGACAGCTGCTGGGGCCTGATTGCAAAGCCAAGTTCTGATGTTTTCTCTCCTTCACTTTCTTGATCATTAGGTATAGATAAGGTCCGTATGAAGCTGGGCATGGTAGTGCATGCCTATAATCCCAGCACTCAGAAGACTGAGGCAGGAGGATCATTGCAAGTTTGAGACCAGCCCTGGCTGCAAAGTGAGCTCAAGGCCAGCCTGAACTATACAGCAAGATCCTGTCTTAAAAAGACAAACAAAAAAAACAAAAACAAAAACATACGAACTTGTGCTTTTCAGCTTTACCTTTTTTTTTTTTTTTTTTGGGTACCGGGAATCAAACTCATGACCTTGCACCTGCCAGGCAGGTGTTTAGGCCACTGAGCTAAACCCCCAGCCCTATTTTTTGAGGCAGGGTCTCACTATTGCAGTTCAGGCTGACCTTGAACTCACTTTGTAGCCCAGGCTGGTCTCAAACTTACAAAGATCGTCCTGCCTCAGCCTCCCGAGTGCTCCAGCTTTACCTCTATAGAGGACAGAACCCCTTCTAAGAGCACTGCTAAGGTCCGGGCCCTGTATAACATCCAGACCATGGGTGAAGGCTTAGAAAAATCTCAGGGTCTCAAACTAAACAGAACCACCTGCTAGAGTACACAGGGACTTCCTCCTCTGAATTAGGTAAACACGACCCATTTTATTTGCACAAGCACAATGACCTCAGAAAAAAGGAAAGCAGATTCCTTAAAAGACGCAGTTACATGGGTGCAGCCTGAGACCTCCGTCAGCGCAGCTGCCCCCTCGGCGCTTGCCCAGCTTCCTGTTTGAAGGTGCCTTCTCTCACGTGCACGTGCTCAGAAAATCAGTCATTTTGCAGTAAACTCTGCCTACTCGGTGGGACGGGCTGCATGTGGTGTCTGTGACCTTCTGTCAAACACGGGGTGTGTCACCAGATCCTTGCTGCGTTAGGACTTGGCTGGGTTAGGACCCAGCTCCCAGCAACAGGGGGACCCGGGTTTGTGTTTGAGTCTTGCTGTGCCACTTAGGAGCCAAGTTCCTTCTGTGTCTCCTAGAAGAGGCTCTCGCCTACTTAGGTGAGTGTCAGGTTCTGGCCTGGGAGGGACCCCCAAACCGCAGCACTGCCCTCTCACGGTGGCATTGTCCCCTGAGCCAGTGGGGATGTGTTGGGACCACGGAGCTGACTCCTGTCTTTGACCTCCTCGGGTCCCAGGGCCAGGATCCACCCCACAAAGGCTGCATCGGCCCTTCACAACTCGCTGCTCTGTCCCCTCGACCCTGGTTGCCTGGGGTTTCCTAGGGGTGCAGCCCGCCTTCTCCTGTGGCCATCTGTCAATCAAATGAGGCTGAGTAACTGGCAGGGCAAGGGCCTGGGGACACAGCTCCGCCAGGGAGCAGACCCTTGGAGTCACCTTATCAGGAGGGCACGGACTGACAGGAGTCCCAAGGGAAGGGGCATAGGCCCTGGGTTTGGAGGCCAGGAAGCTGAAGCTAAGAACAGCTGGACACTGCCTCACTGTCAGCGTCCGTCACCCGCATGGGACACCATCCATCGAGCAGTCCCATGAGCAGAGCTGGCCTGTTGGCATGTGACAAGTAGCCCGCGGCAGCCCTGCAGCAGGCTGTTGTTGCGCCTTGTCGAACTGCCAGCAGTGCCGGGTTTTGTTCTGGGGTGGTCAGGTGTAGAAGGCCGCGGGCCAAATTTGCGACTGCAACAGCCTTGAGGGGGGAGGTTTGTGGCCCCGGGAAACAGGACCCACACTCAAGTCCGTTTATTTTTTAGGTATCAGGGATCGAACTCATGACCTTGCACCTGCCAGGCAGGTGCTGTGCGGCTAAGCTATATCCGCAGCCCCTCAAATCCATTTTTTTCTTTCTTTTTTTGAGACAGGGTCTCAGTATGCAGTTCAGGTTGGTCTCGAGCTCGCTATGTAGCCCAGGGTGGCCTAGAACTTGCAATGATTCTTCTACCTCAGCCTCCCAAATGCTGGGATTACAGGCGTGCACCACCATGCCCGGCTCAGATCTGTTTGAGTTAACGGAGATTCTGGGCACGAAGAGACCTACATTGTCTGTGTGTCCATGTGAGGAACAGGCCAGGCTTCAGAGGGACTAAGAACGCGAGGGAAAGGCTCTGGGGCCGGTCAGAGGCGACAGTGTGTGGAAGGAGCTAAGCTTTGAATAGTCTCGGGCCGCTGGGCCTGTCTCGGGCGGGGGCAGGCAGAGAGGAGGAGGAGTTGGGGGCAGGTGTCATGGCACGGGTCAGGGGTCATGAGGGTCAGGGGTCATGAGGACTTCGGCTCTGCGGAGTGAGACCGCCCCCCGGAGGGCGAGGAGCAGGCCCAGGCCGATGGGTCTGACTTCCTTCTAAAAGGGCTGCGCTCCGGGTTGGGGGTGGTGGTGACCAGTGGCTCGCAGATGCGTCCTGAAGGCAGAGCAGGGCTGAGTGGAGGGGGAGGGGGCAGGGCCGGGGCTTGTGAGGCTGGGAGCGGGGAGGGAGGTGCAGGAAGGGCTCGGGCAGCCCTGCGTTCCAGCCAACCGCTCTCACCACTGTGATCTCTGTCGTGGCACAAGTTCCTGTGTCTGTGGGGGCTCGGAAGCAGGACACCCTCAGGTTTCAGTCCGCAGTGTCTGCCATTTGAGAACCTCACCCATGAGAAGCCAGTTCCTCTCACCCTGGTGGCCACGCACCTCTCAACCCTGCTCTGGGCAGCAGGTCACTTGTTCGGTTTGCAAACCTTCTGGGTCATGTTTTCACAAAGCTGAATTTTCCAGATGATGAAGCCAGAGAAATTGCCCCAGAGCAGGTCACTGCCTGGTTGTGTCTGCCCTAACTGGACTGGGCCCCAACTCACGCCCATCCTCAGAGTCTGCAGAATGGCTCAGAAATCCTGCCCTTATAACTCTAGAACTGGCAAGCCTTGGTTCAAATCCCAGTCAGCTCTATAAGACACAACAGTCGGCACCTCACTGTGCCTCAGTTTCCTGATCTGAAGAATGGGGATGATGACTGCACCTAACTCGGGGATTAGTGAGCATTGAAAATGGTGCATGTAAACATTTAATAACTTTGACACCTCATCGCCTGTATCACAGTGTGTGTTAGACCTTGTCGCCTGTAGTACTGTAATACTGGGATCCAGTTGGCCCATTCGAACACCTGTTGACCTATTATCAGTTCTATCAACTCCGCATTCAAAAGACTGGAATACATTCAGGAAGTAAAGTCATGGTCTTCCTCCCTGGTACCCACAGGGCTCGGGGTCGCCAGGTGCCCAGGTGTTTGGGGGCAGCGCGCACACCTGTAAGTCCCAGGACCCTCTGCAGCCCACGGGTTATTCTACAAACATCACCATTCTTGGATGGAAACTCGGAGTCACAGATCGGAGCTTGAAGGAGGCTTACAGCCTGGTGGTTTTAAAAATCTATTTTATTTCAAACTCCTTCCAAAGAATACTAACTACCCAGAACGTATGAGCACTGGTCCAGCGGACAGAGCACGTACCTCCCAGGGCTCCCCAGTACAGGATTTAAAAACTGACCTCCGCCGGGCGAGGTGGCACACGTCTGTAATCCCAGCACTTGGGAGTTTGAGACCAACCTGGGCTACAAAGTGAGTTCAAGTCCAGCCTGAACTGCATAGTGAGACCCTGTGTCGAAAAACAGGGCCGGGGATTTAGCGCAGTGGCTTAAGTGCCTGCCTGGCAGATAGGAAGTTGTGAGTTCGATCCCCAGTACTGAAAAATAAAAAAGTAAAAAATGATAAAAACTAACCCCTTTCACTGGCCCAGAAAGAGGAGCCTTCGACCAGATCACTCGAGACTTGATCTCCAAGCTAGAATGTGACAACACGGGGGGCGGGGTGCCAAGGTCTACAAAGAAATTGCTCCCTGGGAAAGATACTATGATCAAACATGGAAACTCGATGAATTGGTTTACTGATAGAACTGATGACCCCCGAAGAGGGAATTGGTAGCCTAGAAGACAGAGATGAAGAAATTACTCAGAATTCAGCAAAAGGAGAACATATGAAAGAGAGGTTAGACAAAGGCAGGTGAGCAGCACAGTGCAAAAGCGAAGTTCCTGGTGGAGTCCATGTGTAGAGAAGCGACATTCAAAGAGAAAACGGCGTCTTCCAAAATGAAACGAAAAGAGCCTCAGATTCACACAGACACTCCCCAGGCAATGGACTGGAGTCTACATTTACGGCTGTCACAATGGAACACTGTTTATAATAGACAGGGTGTTCATTTACAACTGTAAGTTCACACTGAGAACAGTGCCAGTCCCCACAAATGCTTTATGAAAGTTCTGGGATGAAGCTGGACTTGGTGGTACACGCCTGTTATCCCAGCACTGAGGGAGACTGAGGCAGGAGGATCCCAGGTTCGAGTCCAGCCTAGATAAGACCCTGGCTCAAAGTTAAAAAGAGCCAGATATGTAGCTTTCTGGGATAGAGACCCCGTACTGAAGTTGTAGAATGAATAAATAAATGAAAACTGCAGAACACCAAAGACAAAAATTAAGATCTCAGTGGAAGGACAATGATCTGGCAGCTGAGGTCTCCACGGCAACAGAAGATGGGAGTGATATCTTCAGAGTTGGGAGAAGAATATCTGTCCACCTAAAATCGTGGGCCAGTGAGTTATCTTTTGGGAATGAAGGTAGACATTTAGAAAAGTTGACAACAGACCCAACCACCAAGGGAGCTTTGATACAGAAATTTCTCAAGAATCTTTGGGTGGAAGAAAGAAGATTTTCCTGAAAGAAGGTTGAGATGCATAGAATATGTGCTTTAGTCTCCAGGACACTGATAATAGCACACAGATCAGAGGAGCTGAACAGGGACAAAGTGTTTTAAAGCCTTTTTTTGTCCGGAAGGAGGGAAATACTGGACCAACATTAGCCTTTGTTAAACACATAAAACTATCTCAGATAACCACTGAAAGATTAGATGCGGGAGCTGGGCTTGGTAGCAAATGCCTGTAATCTCAGCACTCGAGAGGCTGAGGCAGGAGGACCATTGCAAGTTCAAGACCAGCCTGGGCTACAAAGTGAGCTCAAGGCCAGCCTGAACTGCATAGTAAGAGCCTGTCTCAAAAAGACAAACACAACAACAACAACAACAACAAAAGACTAAATGTGGAGCAAGCACTTGTCACTGAGACAGGTTGTGTGACAATAGTATGGCTATCACCAAAATGATGTTTTTAGGCCAGGCATGTGGTGCACACCTGTAATCCCAGCATTTGGGATCCTGAGGCAGGAGGATTGCTGGGAGTTGAGGCCAGGGTGGGCTACAAAGTGAGTTCAAGGCCAGCCTAAACTACATAATGAAACCCTGTCTCAGAAGACAAAAAAAAAAAAAAAAAAGACCAGAGATGTAACTCAGCAGCACAGTGCCTGCCTGGCAAGCACAAGGTCATGAGTTCGATCCCCGGTGCAAAAAAAAAGTTTATTCACGAGGTGGCCAAGTGTATGGGGACACAAGACAGGGTCTCAGATCCACCTCTCCGAGGACAGGGTTTGCATGGGGAAAGGTGAGCGGGGTGGGCTAACAGCTGGTGCGGCAGGCGAGAGAGGGTGCCTCCCGCCATCAGCAGACACACAGTTCTGGGCCACCGTGGTGGGATGGTCATGGAAGCCCTGTGTTCCCTTTGCAGCATGGCGTGTTTCAGTGAACCTGCTGGGCGGCCCTGAGCAGACCGCACTAGCAGAGCTGAGAAATAATCAGCATGACAAAACTCAGTACAGCTTCCAGCTTCAGTTGCTCTTAGTCAATTTTAAATCGCTCCTCAGTGGAGCTGGGCATGGTGGCACATGCCTTTAATCCCAGCACTTGGGAGGCTGAGGTAGGAGAAGCGTTGTGAGTTCGAGGCTGGCTTGGGCTACAACGTGAGCGCAAGGCCGGCCTGTGCTACATAGTGAGACCCTGCCTCAAAAACACCAGGGCTGGGAGTTTGGCTCAGTGGCTTAAGCGCCTGCCCTGGCAGGTGCGAGGTTGTAAATTCAATCCCAGGTGCTGAAAAAAAAAAAAAAAAATCGCTCTTCAGTGGTTTCCCACTAGCTTTGCTTCTGACAGCACCTGTACCATCTGGTTTCTGGCAACAGCTACTCCGGTGACTTCCCAGGAAGTTGAAGGCTGCTTTTGCGGAGAACACTGACACGCTCTGTGCTTGGGCCTGTGCGTGCCTGATGGATGACTTCATATGCTGTCTGTCCCCTCTGCTTCCTTCACCCATGAGTCGGATTCTACTCAGCTTTGCACACAGACACACTGACGGTTTAAGAAATGTTTTGTCCGAGACTATGATACAGGGTTAACTTGCTTACTTCCTGTCAGAGCTGGCGTGTGTTTCTTCTACCTACTACCCTGGCGCTTTTGCAGCAATCAAGTACAGAAAGACCTTCAGCCCCGCCAGACTGGATGTATGTGCAGTAGGATGTAGAAGTAACTGGGCAGCTCCTGAGCAAAGCTGAGCTCCTCTTTGCCCATCAGGGACAAGGTCAGGATGTTTTGTGAGGACGGTGGCACCAGATACATGGACATTTAACAGCTCCGGGGAAGGATGTTCATGCGGGACCACCTAGTGGTGGTCCAAGTCCATCACAAGAGACATCTTTTGAGACCACACCCCTGGCCTACACAAGCCACTGCCAGATCAGTAAAAACCTGCTGGTCTCTTCACTATGTGAGCAGCAGCTCGGTCACTCTCTTGTCTGATCGCTCACTGCTTTCACCCAAAGCAGGAGGATCACCACACGTGTGAGGCCAGCCTGGGGTGCAGAGCAAGACCTTGTCTCAAAAAAAAAAAAAATAAATAAATAAATAAAAAAAGTAAGCACAGGTGAAATCTAGACATGCACTCAGACACGAGGAGTAAATGGAGTAGGTGAGGACTGGAGAGGTTATTCAGGAACTAAGAGTAGGGGTATTTTAGTTTCTTACTTGGTTTTTCTTTTTTTTTTTTTTTTTTTTGAGGCCGGGTCTCACTTTGTAGTTCAGGCTGACCTTGAACTCATTATGTAGCCCAGCCTGTACACCACCCTACCTGGTCTCAAAACAAAATTTAGAAAGGGCTGGGGATGTAGCTCAATGCTCCTTGTGTTCAGTCCACAGTACCACAAAAATAAATATTTAAAATACAGTGTCATAAAAAAATGAAAACAAAATAAAGTAGTTAAATTGAATCAGACTTAAAAATCCTAGCTGTAGCCGGGCATGGTGGCGCACGCCTTTAATCCCAGCACTCGGGAGGCTGAGGTAGGAGGAGCGTTGTGAGTTCGAGGCCGGCTTGGGCTACAACGTCAGCACAAGGCCGGCTTGAGCTACACAGTGCGACCCTGCCTCAAAAAACCAGGACCGGGAGTTTGGCTCAGAGGCTTACGCCCGGCAAATCTTCTAATACTTGACCCAGTGCTCTTTCCTCGGCACCGTGGGAAGCTGAGGCAAAAAGACTGAAAGTTCAAGTCAGGCCTGAGCCCCTTTCTCAAAAAATAAAACAAGGGACCGGGGATTTAGCTCAGAGGCACAAGCGCCTGCCTGGCAAGCGCGAGGTTCTGACTCCGACCCCCTGTACAAAAAAGGAAAAACAAACAAACAAAAAAGAAATCAGACGCGCAGGTCCTGGGTCAGAACCTGGTGCAAAGGACCTACCGTCTACCCAGCCACCACTCCGGCCCAAAGGCGCGGGACGCGGGGACCCAACCCCCAGCAGAGGAAGCTTTGGGGGCGGTGGGCGTGGCCCTAGGGAGGTGGGCGTGGCCCTAGGGGGCGGGGCCGGCATCGATCTTGGTCCCACAGCTCCTGGGGTCGTTAGCGGTCCCCTTCCGAGGTCCCCTCCTAAGTCAGCCCCGCTTGGGCGAAGAAATACGTGAGGAAGACTGAAGCGCGTGAAGGCAGGTCCAGAAGGGAGGCCCAGGACGGCAGGAAACGGCCGCAAGCTGTTTTGAGGGGTAAGGGGAGGGAGGCCCGAGTGACCTTCAGTGGGCCAGGCGGGTGGCAGCAGGAGGGCGAGCCCAGGCGCTGTGTGGGAAGGGGTTGAGCTGCCTCTGCTCAACTTTGGCAAGAAGTGGGAGGGAGGCAGTCTGGTCTGGGTCCCCAGCAGCTGCGGACCAGCTTTGAGTCTTTTCTGACAGTGGAGTACTGAGTCTTGGGGTCCCCTGCAGGCCGGATGACAGGACGCTTGCTAAAGGGTGCACGGTGCACTGTGATATTTGAGGTGGGACTGAAAGGCAGGAGGAGAGGGGGCAGAGTAGTGGAGGCACAGCAAGTGCAAAGGCCCTGGGGTGGGAGGATGTGGGGGAGTGTGAGACAGCCGAGATGCTGGTGTTTGGAGCAGAGTGAGGGGTGGGGGGAGTGAGTGAAGTCCCTCAGGAAACAGAGCTGGACCACGGGGCGGGACCAGCAAGTAGGTATCTGTGGCAGTGATTCAACTCTGCCTAGGTTTTTTTCTGAGCCACCTGAAGGAAAGACTGGAGCTGCCCTTGGTGGAGCAGGGGTCCACCTAGCTGGGAAAGAGCTGGCTTTGGGGGCATCCAGGAGTTCAGTGTTGGACCCACTGATGCTGAGATATGCACTGGGCATCCGG
>RJWM01034168.1:0-19948 GCA_004363535.1 Dasyprocta punctata
TTGACACAGTTACAGTTTGGGTAACCCCACAGGCTAACTCAAACCAAGCTTAGTACAAACAAACATCACTGATAGCTTGTATGAAAGCGGGGAAGACCCAGTGATGGGACAGCAGAAGACTAAGACTGCCAAGAAAAAAAAAAGCTGCATAAAAGAAAATACCAAGGGTTCTACTAAAATTACAGATTCATTGCAACAGGTGATTCATATTTTCTCAGCGTGCCTTGTATACCGAGACAACCAGCCATACAGTGAAGCCATGCAACCTTCAAAACTGCTTTACCACATGCAGACCAAGTACTCTGCATTAAAAGAAAAGCCTTTTCAAAGGAAAAGAGTGAACACAGAGAATAGAAGCAGTTACTAAAGGTCACCACTTTTATCAAGTATGTCTGCACTGAAAGTTTTTTTCTTGGTGACTAACTGCATTACTAAAGCTAAGAAGGCATTTACTATTGAAGAATTGATTCTGTCTGTTAAGGACATATATGTCTTAAACTTTCAGGAGAGGCATTCTATCAAAAGGTGGTGCATGTTTGTCTTTCAGCTAGCACAATGACTAGATGGATTGATGAAGTAATGGGATATTGAGGCACAACTGTCAAACAATTACTGAGTCACCATGTTGGGCAGTTCGGGTTCACAAACCTGTTGGTGCTGACAAGGCAATGATGCTTGTTTTTGTGAAATATATTTTTAGGAGAGTGACATGAGGATATGTAATGTGGACTTTTGTTCCCATCTAACACCACAAGTGTAGAACTACTCAAATCCATGAATGATTATGTATTGGGAAAACTGAATTGGCCATTTTGTGCTGATACAGTCACAGACAGAGTGGCTGCCATGACGGGTTGCCTTTCTGGTTTTACTACTTGAGTCAAAGAAGTTGCTTCTGAAGGTGAGTCTCTCTGCACAGTGTCAGTCTATAGAGAAATTCTGGCTAGCTAAAAAAAGATCACCTGAACCTGACATTTTTCAGGTCGTGATTAGAATTATCAACCATGTTAAAGTACACACCTTTAACTCACTTCTGTTTTTACAGCTCTGTGAGAGATGGGCACAGAGCACCCATGTCTTCTCGTATACACGGAAGTGAAATGGCTTCTGAAAGTAGATCACTGTAAGAATCATTGAATTTTGAGGGTCTCTCCAGGCATTTGTTTTAGAAAAACAGTTACCACTGGCAGTACATTTCAGCAACACAGAAATGAGTCACAAAGCTTGCCTATTCAGGTGGCGTAGTCAACCTGCACAACGAACTCAATCTCACTTCGGGAGAGAGCAGCTGCTGTGTTCAAGTCTCTAGGTGAAGCAGCTACATTTAAAGCCAAACTGGAATATGGGGGCAGTGAGTAAAAGTTGGGATTTTCAAAGGAGTCTGAATTAAGGGCTTCTTTTTCCTAGCTGGTATTTGATCACTTATCTCAGCTTTCAAAAGAGTTTGAGCGTTACTTCCCAGCTACAAAAGATCCCTAAACTGGGGAGGAGTGAATCTGTTATCCTTTTGTGAATAAACCAAATGAATTGACTCTGTTCTTGATTGAAGATCCACTGTTTGAGTTTGCCAGTAGTAGTGGCCTTGAAAGTATGTTTGAGACAACTTCAGATCTACAGACCTTCTAGATTAAAGTCAAAGTGTAGTATCCTGAGATTGCCACAAAAATACTGAAAAACCTTATTCCATTTCCAACATTCTTTTTGAAGCAGGGTTTTCTGTAGTGACAGTAACCAAGATGGAGATTATGGAGTAGACTGGCATAGTAGTGGATGTAAACAGTATACTTTAGGTGTCGCTATCTCCCATTACCCCCTGATGGGACTAGGAAAACAAGCTCAGACTCCCACTGATCCTGCATTGTGCTAAGTTTTATAATCATTTCATTATATATTACAATGTGATAATAATAGAAGTAAAGCACACAATAAATGCAGTGAATTTGAATTGTCCCAAAACAGTATCCCCTTCCTCTAGTCCATGGAAAAAGTTGGCTTCCAAGAAACTGGTCCTTAATGCCAAAAAAGGTTGGGGGTTGTAGCTGCAGACACCAAAACTCTGCTTCTCTGTGCTGGAGCGTCCATTATGCAGCCTCCTGTTACCTGCCCCCTTTCCACACCTTCTAAGCCTCCAGTAATAGTAGTGAAAATTATTCTTAATAATCCCAATGCTATCTACTCAACAGAATTGGTTCTGCTATAATTTCCATTCCATCTATTTTGGGGAGCCCTTAAGTGGTGTCATTCTGTCAGTCACTCCTAAATGAGGGCTGGCTGCTACCCTCTTTTGACCTCTGTTTCTAATTTACTCTTCTGCCACCCTAGACACGTTGTCAGCATTATTCCTACTGTCCTAGTTGACCCTTACCATCTCAGCATTCAGGGCTGAGATGTAACAGCTGAATTCTTTTGCAAGGGAAAATGAAGTATCTTTCTGCATCTTGCTAGTTTGGGGAGTTGGTTGTAACTGTGTGGAAGAATTATGGAAATTTGAGAAGAAATATTCCTCAAAGGAAAGGGAAAATACATATTGTTGCTAGATGAGATTTTTTTTTCTTTTAAGACAAGGTCTCACTGTGTTCCACAGGTTGTCCTTGAATGCATGATCTTCCTGCCTCAGTTTTACTAGCAGTGGGGATTAGGGGTGTTTGCCACCACGCTTGACTTTTGGGCTTCCTTTTAGGACAGTTTTTCATTTGCTGTTGCTGGTATGCTTTTGAATTTCTATGTATCAGTTTTTCTAGCTTTACTTGGTGGTTGAATTTCTGTAGGATGTTTTATGCTATTTTCTTTCAGAACACTTAATGAACAAATTTGATCAACAGTGTTAGCTATAAGCTCCTAATTAAATTCAGATCTTAATTGATGAAGATAATCTCTGATGTATTCACTGTGTCACCTGAACATTTGTTTTAAGTTTTCCATTTCTAGAAGAAAACTGAAAAATATATTTTCTGTATACCTGAATTAGATTAGATTTTTCTGTCTCCACCAAGTGGACTCCCATGCCTTCACTGTATTTCCCAAAGGCCTGCTATTTAATCTTTTTTTTCATTATCTCAGATACCATTGAATCCTTTCTTTCTATCCCATTAATTTTATTCTTCATATTATTGCACCTTGACATTAATGGACTGTCACTGTAGAGGATATTATGTTTGGTGTGTCTGTAATATTGAGTAGGACTAATATGAAATTTTCATAATCAAGTTGGATTGTCTGAGAAATGATGTTGTTCATATTTAGAAGGTTTCCTTAAGTGATAAGTTAAATGTGAAGCTTCTGGGAAGAAAAATTTTCAAAATGTATACATTTATTCTCATGAGAATTTTAACCCACAGACCAATCTATTGTGCATCACATTTCATATTATTCATAAACACTGTATTTTTAGTTGCCTCAAAAATAGACCTTTCTAGACTGTACCACAGTTGTCTTTTGTGATACTTCTGAAAGCAAACACCTGCTGTAGAGATGACAGTGACTGAAGTGTGGTAGAGGGTATATGTACTGCTGTATCTTGACATGCTTAGTTAATGGACCTCATTTTAAGTTTGATAGACTAGGCTTCTCTAGATCTGGACACTTTCTAGACTTAGTAGTGGATTTATAGTTAAGGAATTTAAATGAAACCAACTTTATTGATATAAAAGTGTAATCTGAATTTAAGTGTGAAAAAAATCCCAATTCACAACATACCTTAGAGTTTTGATTTTGTAATTTCATGTGAATTTTGGTTGTTGGCAAAATTTCATATAATCTATTGCTATGTTGCAGGCTTTGCTATTTGAATCTTACACTGCTTTGTGTCTTTCACTATTTATAACTAATTTTCAAGACTTTTATAGCTTTATTTTTTCAATTATCTCTTTTTTCAATAATATAAAGGTCTATTCTAGAGTGACTTTGAATTTTTGGCATTCTATTGCAGAAAGTATCAATTTGTCACATAAAAGGAAAAATTAGGTATACTTTATTCATGTTAAAGTCGCACACTAGCTTTTTAAAGGGAGCTTTGACTTAGAGTTGCAAGCCTGAGGATATTGATTTGAATTATGCATGACTGTCTGATGTGCAGTTGCATTAGCCTGCTGGATGGATAATGTAAACATGTTCTGAATTTTTATGAGTGGCAGGTTAAAAATAGAACTAATAACCAACTGCATATTTGGAAATTTGATTCTTACAGTGTACAACTATACAAGGTTGATATCTGCAAATGGTTGACTACAAATTTAATAACTTGTTTTATAATTGATAACACAAGATAGTGTCTAGAAAGAACACTAGGTCAGTAGGATTATTTTTTCTAATTTGTTGAAATTTTGACATGCAAAACAAAAACAATAATATGCAGTGAATAAAGATTACTTTTGTACATTGTTAGTTGATTGCTTTGGTGTACTGTTTTCAGTATATTTTTTAATCAGTAAGCAGGAAGTTTTTGATACCACCTTGCCATTTCATTTGTGAATCCTAGAATTGCAGTGGGTACAACTAAACATTGTACTTTACATATAAAATTTGACATTCTCACAAAATCTTGTACCCTTCACTCACATTTTAAACTATGAAAAAACAATCCGAAGTACAGTCTGTGTCTGTGAGACATTTTAATTTATATTTCTAACCATATGTTTTCCATAAAATTATAAGTTACTTAATTTAATTGTGAAATAATAGAAAATTATAGTTTGATATTAAATGTGACAATTAGATAGTTCATGTGCTTTTATCATACATGACTTGTGTTTGTTTTTGGAACTTAGTAAATTTGAACTATTTTGCATTGATAGTACTATGTTTTCTTATCTGTTCCTAAAAGCTGCTGAATATTAAGAATATTAATCTTTGTTCTATGTAATAAATACTTTTCTAGCTGTTTTTTGTATTACTAGTGGTGATTTTGCAGGTCCAGAATTTAAATATTATGACAACCTTTTCAGATTTTTTTGTGTATGTTTTCTGGATTTTATATGATATTCAGAAAGATCTTTCCTTTTCTGTTTTGAGGTTTGGAAAAATGTGTTTGTTTTCTTCTAGTATGTTTATGTTCTCAGTTTTCTACCTGTGAATATGATCCAGAACTAACTTACTTTCTTGCAAGGACTAAAATGGAGATCTAGTTTTTTTTTCCAAAGTGTTAGCCATGTATTACTGTGTTATTTACTGAAAAATCTAATTTTATTAACTTCCATGAAATACTTTTGTTATGTACTAAATTTTTATTTGAATTTGTATATATTTCTAAACTTGGTTCTAATTAATTTCTTTAAAAGGTCTAATATTTTGAGATTAGATTATTTTTTATTAAAAATGTTATGGTTATTCTTGCAAGTTAATACTTTAAGAGGGACTTTAGAGCAGTTCTACTCCTATTTTGATGGAGAACACAGTGAACTTACATTGGTGTTTCTTGATTAGTTTCTAATGCTGATTTTAGTTATCAACATGAAGTTCTTCAGTGCCCCTTCTTTCCTTTTCAAAACATCTCATTATTTTTCAAAACATACTTTTTTCTATCATCTGTTGTTTATATTTTCGCAGTCAGGTGATTCCCCTGCTTTGCTGCTGTTGTCATTGCTGTCTGCTGGGTTTATCAGCAGTCATGTGTCCCTTCTTTGGTGTGCTTAGCCCTTCTTCTCCACGCTTCACTTCCTCTATGCTTCAACACTTCTGGGCTTTCCTCTGTGAATAGTACCCTCCCTCTGATTTGCTCCTTGAGGATTTTTAGGTACGTTTTTAAAACTCAATTGAGGTATAACAGTGCATTCTAATCTTTTTAGTTACTGTGTACTAACATCTTCTTTTATTATGAATTCTTTTTAATGACTAGTCAGCAGATGCTTCCATATCTTCTTCTTCATTTTTTCCAAGTCATTTGAAAGCTAGAATTTAATTCTTATTTTTGTGAAAAATTCTCAATTTAATATTTTATTGTGGTAAAATGCACATGGCATAAAATTTGCCTCATATAATAGCAAGACTTCATGTAAGTGGAATTATATAATAATTGCCTTTATGTCTAAGTGAAAAGAGACTTTTCAAGGTTCATGCATGTTATGGCAGAATCATGTTATATCAGAATGTCATTCTTTTCAAATATTGTTTCTTTTAAATGTGAAAGAAATACACAAAAAATGTTACTCTTTTTTTTTTTTTTTTTTTGAGATAGGGTCTGCTATGTAGTCCAGGTTGTCCTTAAACTCACTGCGTAGCCCATGCAGCCCTCCACATCATGATTGTCCTGCCTCAGCCTCCCAAATGCTGAAATTTCAGGCATGTGCACCTGTACCTGACATCTTAGCCATTTTTAAGCATCCCATTTTTTTTGGCACCCTGTTCTGCAGCAGTTACCACCATCCCATTTTCAGAGTTTGTTTTTAATCGTCCCAAACAAACTCTTCAACAATTCAGAAGTCATTTTCTCCCTTGTTCAGGCCCTGGTAACTACTCTCCTACTGCCTCTGTAAATTTTTGCTTAACTAAATAACACATATGAGTGGAATCATGCAACATTTGTCCTTTTATGTCTGGCTTATTTCACTCAGCATAATGTCTTCAAGCCTCATCCTTGTGACATGTAACAGGACTCAGTTCCTTCTGGTAGCTGAATAACATTCCCTGTATGTATGTACCTTGTTTTTTGTCTGTCCAGTGATCCACTAGGATAGTTGGTTGCTTCTACTCAAAGCAGTGAGCCGTACTGCTGTGAACTTTGAGTTGCTGCTTCCCAGTTCTTGGTGTTTACCTAGGGATGGGACTGCTGGGTCATTGCTGTCATCAACTTTTTGCAGAACAGCAAAGCTTTTCTACACTGGCCAAACAATTTTCCAATCCACCACCAATGTATCAGGGCCCCATTTTCTCCACAGCTTCACCATTGCTTCACCACCACTTTAGGTGCCAATTTTGTCATTTACTTGGTATAACATAGTGCCTCTGTGTGGCTTTGATTTTCATTTCCCTGGTGACTAATGATTTGCATACCTTTTCATGTGCTTATTGTCCATTTCTGTGTCTTTGCAGAGATGTCTACTCAAGTCTGATACTCTGGTTTTTCCTTTTTATTTTTTAGTATTGATTTTTTTCATTACATCCTTTTTGAATTCTTTGATATTTTCTGTTCTGTGAATTATCTTTTCCTGTCTTAATAATGCACTTCAATGTCTATAACTGTTTAATTTTGATAAAGTCCAGTTTAGCTCTTTTTCCTTGTCTGTGCTTTGTATAGTGCCATAGCTGAAAAATAACTAAGGTCAGTGAAATAAAGGTTTCTCTGTTTCCATCTAAGAGTTTTAGAATTTAAAGCTCTCATATTTAGATCTTTGATCCATTTTGAATTAATTTCTATATATGATGTAATATCTTTTGCATATCAATAACTGCTTATTTTGGCACTTTTTGAAGACTATTTTTCCCCCATTCAGTGGTCTCAGCACTTACCTGAATGAACTATGTACATGTGGTTTTGTTTCTGAGGTCTCAAGACTATTTCATTGATCTATGTGTTTGTCTTTATGCTAGCCACACTGATGAAAATTACTTGTCATAAATTTGTGAAGTTCAAATCCTGCTTCTTTGTTCTTTTTCATGATTGTTTTAGCTACTCTGGATATTTTAAAATTATATTTGGATTTTAAGATCAACTTGATAATTTCTACAAAGAATTTATTTGAGGTTATGGGGATTATTGTATCTGTAGATGAACTTAGAGAAGATAGCCTTTTTAACACTATTTAGTCCTCTAGTCTCTGAATATAGGATGCTTGTCTCATTATTTAGATCTTCTTTAATTTCTTTAAATAATGTTACAGTTTTCAGATGTTTTCATAGTTCATTTTATGCTATAACGTATATAAAAATTTCAGTCTTTGTAAGGCTGAATAGTAATCTGTAGTGTGAATATATTATACTTCATTTATCTCTTCTTCTATGGATCTAAGTTGGGGTTGCTCCCATTTTTAACTTTTGTGAATAATGTTGCTGTGAATGTTGATACAGAAGGATCTGCTTGAACCTCTGTTTCAGTTTGTCTAGATAGATTCCTAGAAGTGGAATTGCTTGATTCTGATAGGTTTTGCTTTATGCATTTTGGTGCACTGTCATTAGGGCACATATTTTTCTAATTCGTGCATCTTTTGACAGTTTATTTTTTTAATTCTTATTTTAAAGAGAATAAAACCAAGCAAAATAAAACAGAATAAAGCCAATCAAAACAAAACAGTGTAAGTGACACAGGACTTCAAAACAAGATATTAGGAAATTACCAGTGGTTACCATAATGCCTCTTGTCTTCAGAATAGCTGCCCATACCTTCAGACATAGTAAAATTAAAGAAAACAGATTAGAATAAAACTAATAAAAACAAAACAATGAATGCAGTACAGGACTTGAAAACAAGATAATAGTAAATGCACAATGACTACCATAATATAGCTTATCTTTGAAGTAGCTACCCATACCATCAGATATAATAAAATCAAACAGGACAAAGCAGAATAAAACCCAACCAAATAAAACAATGAAAATGATACAGTACTTCAAAACAAAATAATAGGGAATTAACAGTGGCCACCACCTTTAGAAGGAGATCCCCCATAGATGCTACATTGTGTGTTGTTATCCTGACTACTGGCTTTAGGCCTGCAAAGTCAGTGAAACACCAAACACTACAAGCATTAAGTTGTATTTCACCTCAGTAGCTATCATTGCAGCCTGTGTTTCTCTGGATCAGCCTGTTGCTTATGTTGGGGGGCTGGGGCATCTGGTCTGGCATCTGTGGTTCTCCCCCCAGCAGCCCATGCATGGTGTCAACTCAGAGGGATGGCTTGCTTCTTATTGACTGCTTGTTTTCTTCCCCCTCAGTCCACGAATGGTGCCACCTCACAGGAAAAGGCTGGTGTCTGGTTCTTTCCCCAGTGACCTGCACATGGCGCCAACTCGCAGGGAGGGCTTGGCTTCTTGTTGACTTCTTGTTCTCATCCCCCGCAGTCTGCAGATGGTGCTAACTCACTGGAGAAGGCTGGCATCTGGTCTTCCCTATAGCAGCCCATGCATGGCACTGACACACAGAGAGGGCTTACTTCTTGTTGACTTCTTGTTCTCTTGCAGTCTGTGGATGGCACTGACTCACAAGAAAACTGGCATCTGGTCCTCCCCACAGTGGCCCACGCATGGCACTGACTTGCAGGGAGGTTTGCTTCTTGTTGACTTCTTGTGCTCTTCCCCTGCAGTCCATGGGTGGTGCCAATTCATGAGAAAGGGCTGGTGTTTGGTTCTCCCCACGGTGGCTGCACATGGTGCTGACTCACTAGGAGGACTTGCTTCTTGTTGAGTTTAATAATTTAAAATACGTCTTTTCATAGTAACTTTTGTTTTAAGGTTTATTTTTCTGATGTCAGTACAGGTACTGTTGCTTTCTTGTGGTTGTTTGCAGAATTACCTTTCTCAACCTTTTGCTATAGGCATACTATGGACATAATGAGGGTTTGGTTCCAGACCATTGGAGTAAAGCATATATGTTGATAAGACAAATCACACCATACCTCTTGGTATCCAAGTGTACATTTTGTTATTGATATGATTGAATTTATATGTCATTTTTTCCTTTTCATTCAAGTCATTTTGAGGTTTTTTTTTTGGGTCGGGGGACCAGGGATTGAACTCACAACTTCATGCTAAGTCCCCAGCCCTATTTTTTGAGACAGGGTCTCACTGTGCAGTTCAGGCTGGCCTTGAACTCACTTCGTAGCCCAGGCTGGTCTTGAACTCACAGTGATTCTCCTGCCTCGGCCTCCCAAGTGCTGGGATTAAAGGCATGGGCTACCGCACCTGGCTCACTATTTTGATTTTTTTCTCCTCCTTTAACACTTTTTTTTTCCCTTTAGAAGTGTAATTTAAAATGTAGTATTTAGCCAGGGATTTAGCTCAGTGGCCTAAGTGCCTGCCTGGCAGGCATGAGGTTTTGAGTTCAATCCCTGGTACCAAAAAACAAACAAACAAAAGTAATGTAGCGTTTGAACATCTTTAGTCACTTTTTCACTTTTTTAAAAAATTGGTTTTAATAACTTCTTCAGTTTTTAAAAAAGATTTACTATATACATTGTACCTAAATAAACTATGTTTATACTAGCTTAATTCCAGGTTATATAGAGACGTTGCTCTTACATAGCTCTATTCCTTTTTTCCTTTTTTTTATTGTTAGTGTTAGATTTATTAATGTTACAAAACAAGCAGAATTGTTATCAGTTATTCCTTTTCCGTTTTTGTCTTTTCTTTAGATCCATACAGCTTTGTTCCATTTGCCTCCTTTGGGCAATCACAAGTAAGTGTATTACACATACATTGCATTTCTGTATGTTGGAGACCCAACAGCTTATTATTTATAAGCTAAAAATAGCTTATAAAAGCTATTTTATATTAGTGCTTTTTATCAGTTTATAGAAGGAAGGAGAAAGGCATGCATTGGATAGTCTTTTAAATTAATTATTTTTTCCTTGCACTATTTTTTTTCTGGTAGATTTGTATTATTATGAAGTCACTTATTTTCAGCCTGAACAACTTCTGTTTTTCTTCTTTCAGGTTTTGTTTGTGTGCATGTTTTCAGACATAGTTATCACATTTCCTCATGGGGAGTTGGTACATGTTCGTAACACACCTCCTTTCTTGTTTTTCAACCCTCCCACCCCATCTCTTATTCTCTTTCCCATTTGCAAAAGATGTATCTCGCTATTCCTATTATAGTGGTACCTCCATGTTGCTTTTACACACTCAGAAGCAGCTCCTGGCTCTTATGGAATGAGACACATTATAGACTGAGGTTGGAGGGTTTGTTGTTGTTTACTGATCTCTACTGAAAACAAGCCCTTTGCATGTGTTTAAAGTTTAGAGATGTGGCACCCAATTAATAGTGCTGCTTTTTTGAGGATGAAAGTTTGTGAGAGGAGAAGATCTGACTCAACTCAGTGAAAAGTGTAGGCCCAATTTACAGGATTATTTTACTGTATCTTGAAGACCTTCAGGATTTTGAGATGAGTATTGTAGAAGGAAGAAGCAAGCATGTAACCCTGGGCAATTTTGATCATGTCCTGAAACTGCAGGTTTCTTTAAAGTGCAATTTTAAAATTATGAGTTTTCTTGTCTACCTGTCTTTATTTCTTCCATCTAACCTCATTCCTATAGAGTGTGCTTCTTCCTGTTTTTCAGGCAGTGTTTGCATTTCTTGCTGTTCGAGGTGTTGGGAAGGTATTTATTGAATTAAGGAGATTATTTCTGTTCTAGTTTGCTAAAACTATTTTTAGTCATAAATTGATGATTAATCCTTTGCTCTGTCTAATCTTTGAGATTCCATGGTTTTTGTATTTTAATGTCTGTGTTATGAGTTATACTAAAAGACATTTGGTATACCAACTTTGTTTTCTTGAATGAACTAAAACTAGATTTGTCATCCTAGATTTGATTTACTCTTTTGTTGCCTTTAAGAGTTTTGCAACTACATTTCTAAAGGAGCTTGCTATAAAACTTCTTTTTCCCATATTATTCTGGTTCAGTAAGCTTTTAACAGTCATAAAATAAGTTTTGGATTATTTCTGCTTTTTTATTTCCCTAGAACATTATGTAACATTGAGAATCTATTTTCATAATGTTTGGTAGAATCAGTCTGTAAAATTATTTGTACCTAATGATTTTTTTGGGAGATAGGCTTTTATTGATGGAATACTGAACTATTGTAGGTGGAATTGGGTTCTCTTTTTATTCATGAGTCAGTTTTGGTAAATTATATTTTTCTCAGAAATTCTTTATTTGTGAGTTTCAGAATTATGATTATAAAGTTCTTAAAGCCTTCCTTTTTTTTTTGCTTAAACCTGTCAGAGTTTTTTTCAAAAAACTCTTTAATTCTTTTAAAGAAACTGGTTTTACATTTGTTAGTCATCTCTACTGAATTGTGGTTTTTAAAAATTTCATGCTTCTGTCTTTATTATTTTGATTTTTTTTATTTTGAAGAGAATAAAACCAAATGAAATAAAACAGGATAGAGTCAATCAAAACAAAACAATGAACATGGTACAGGACTTAAAAACAAGATAAAAAGAAATCAATAATGGCTACCATAATGCCTCTTGTTATCTTCAAAATAGCTGCCCATATAATCAGGCATATTAAAATCAAACAAAATGGAACAGAATAAAACCAATCAGAACAAAACAATTAAAAACAATACAAGACTTCAAAACAAGATAATAGGAAATCAACAGTGCCTACCATAATGCCTCTTGTTATCTTCAAAGTAGCTGCCAATACCATCAGATATAATAAAATCAAACAAAACAAAATAGAATAAAATCAATCAAAATAAAACAATGAAAGCAATACAGGACTTCAAAACAAGATAATAGGAAGTCAATAATGGCTACCATAATTTATTTTGTTATTTTTGAAATAGCTGTCCATGCCATCAAATATAGTGAAATCAAATAAAACAAAACAGAATAAAACCAAACTAAACAGAACAATGAAAACAATACAGGTTTCAAAACACAATAATAGATTAGCAATGTCCACTGCCTTCCCTTTTTAGACATTTCTTCCCCTTTCACTTTCACAATATGTGTTGTGCATTTTTATACTAGGGAGACAACACAATGTTCACCCATGTGACTCTGAACCATTTCATCCATGCGCATGATCTCAAGTTGTATCCATTTACCAACAAGAGCCTCCAGTAGCTTTCCATTGTATAAAAATGCCATGTCTTCCTTATCCATTTTGCAGTTGATGGGCAAGCTACTCCTACTTTTTTCTGGTTTACCGACATATAGAGCATTGTTTTCTCACCTTTGACTTTCAGTCTGTGAAGTTCCTTTCGAGTTAAATGTGTTTCTTGTATAAATCATATTGATGGATCCTGTCTCTCAAGCCACTCTGCCTGTGTTTCTTTTTATTGGTGAATTGAGGTCATCTACATTAATGGTTATGGCCAACATGCACTGGCTCATCTCTGCCATACTATTTTCCTGCTATTGGCTGCCTACTTTTCCCCTCGATTCAGTTGTCTGCCCTGCTTAGGGATCCCCCTCTGCCTCTGTTCCTGGAACTGTGGTCATTTTTATCTCTTTCTGGAATGTCTTTCACTATTCTTTGTAGGGTTGGTTTGGTAGTCATGAATTCCTTCAGTTGTTCTTTGTCATGGAAGTATCTTGTTTCTCTATTAGTTTTGAAAGATAGTTTTACAGGGTACATCAATCTGGGTTGGAAGTTGTTTTCTTTCAGGGCTTGAAATACTTCACTCCAGCCTCGTCTTGATTTGATAGTTTGTGTTGAGAAGTCTGTCATGATTCTGATGAGTTTCCCTTTGTAGGTGATCTGTTTCTTTTCTCTAACAGCTTTTAATATTTTGTTCTTGCACTGAATTTCTGGAATCTTGATTATTATATGTTTGGTTGTCCATTTATTTTGGTTATGGCTGGCTGGAGTACTATATGCCTCACTTACTTGTATGTCAGGTCCTTTTCCCATGCTTGGGAAGTTTCCTGCTATTACTTCTGTAAATAGACTTTTTATGTCATTTGTGGTGATCCCTGCTTTTTTGCTAACACCTATCACTCTTAAATTATTTTCTTTGTGTTGTCTTGTAGCTGTTGAATTGTTATTTCCTGGTTCCTTGTTATTTTTAAGAGATCTTTCCTTTCATGATCACTAGCTGTAAACCTGTCTTCAGGGTCTAAAAGTTTATCTTCAATTTCTTCAAGTGGTTTTGCCAGCTTTCAATGGAGTTTTTAATTTCCTGGATATCTCTTTGAATTTGTTTCGTGCATTCTAAATCTCTCTTACATTGTTCATTCATGGTTTTCCTCATTTTCCTTTGCTGCTCTGTTTTTTTTTTTTAATCTATGTCTTCTTTAGAGGTGCTTAGCAATTCTTTTATTATGTTTTTCATTTCTTCTTTTACCTGAGATAGTATTTCTGTTCTAATTTCATTTATAGCCTCATGAAGTTGTTTCTTTACTTCAGTTGCCATCACTTCAGAAACTTTAGGTGTGCAACTCCTGATCTCTTCCTTGTTTGCCTCTCCTGGACTTGCTCTGCTTGGGTTGGAGGCCACAGACTGTCTTTTGCTTCTTTGTCTGTCATATTCTTGGGTTCTTCCACACAAGTGGGTAGTGGGATCCCAGGCACTTCCAGCATTGGCTACAATTTCTCTGAAGTGTGACTGGCTGGTTCTCCTGGCCAGTGCTGGCTACAGGTGTTCCATGGTCGCCATTGGCTGTGTTGCTGCAGGGCTGGCTGCTGCTTTTCCCAGCCTATACTGGCGCTTCGATGGTGGTTGGAGTGCATGCAAGAGCAGGGCTGGCTGTTGCCTCCTGGACCTGAGCTGGTTACCTGCAGGAGGCCTCCTCGATGGCAGCTGGAGTGTGTGTGGGGGCAGGGCTGGCCACTGCCTCCCAGACTTGAGCTAGTTATCTGCAGAAGGCCTCCTCAATGGCAGCTGGAGTGTGTGTGGGGGGAGGGCTGGCCACTGCCTGCCCGACCTGAGGTGGTTGCCTGCAGGAGGCCTCTTCGATGGCAGTTGGAGTGTGTGCGGTGGGAGGGCTAGCCACTGCCTCCCAGACTTGAGCTGGTTACCGGTAAAAAACCTTCCTGATGGCGGCTGGAGTGTGCCATTTTTTCTATTTTTCTAGTTTCCTTAGATTTATACTTTCTTTACTTTGATTCTTACTTTATTTTTCATTCTTTTTTTTTTTTTTTTTGTGGTACTGGGGATTGAACTCACAACCTCATGCTTGCCAGACATGCACTTAAGCCATTGAGCCAAACTCCCAGCCCTAGTTTTTTTGTGGCAGGGTTGCACTATGTAGCTCAGGCCAGCCTTGCACACGTGTTGTAGCCCAAGCTGGCCTCTTAACTCACAATGCTCCTCCTACCTCAGCCTCCCAAGTGCTGGGATTAAAGGCATGTGCCACCATGCCCGGCTTTTTTATTCTTTTTTAACATACGTATTTAAAATTGTACCTTTCTCTGTATGATTTTAATTGCATTCCATAATATTAATATGCAAAAATGCAGTATTTTTCTTTTTATTAGTGTATGTTTGCTATGCATAATAAATACATCTATTATGAGGAATTAGTGTATGTACATACTGCGTCTTGATGCTTTTTATTTCCCCTTCCCCTCTCCTCCTTCCCCTGTCTCCATTCCCCAATCTGCTTTCCATTCCTGTTTCCTGTCATCTGTTTTGCTCTTTAAATTATTTTTATTTTGGGTTTATCATGTAAGAGAAACCCTGTGATATTTAAGTTTGTGTGTCTGACTAAATTTCACTTACCCTTATGGTCTCAAGGTAAATCCATTTTCCTACAAATGCCTCAAGTTTATCCTTATTTATGAAAGAGTGGTGCTCCAATGTATATAGTAAATAACACATTTTCTTTATCCATTCATCTGTTCATGGGTAGCTGCTTCCAAGATTTAGTTATTGTGAGTTGTGCTGCTGTAAGTGTGAGTGTGCATGTTTCACTATAATAAGAAGATGTCTCTTATGGGGCAGTATTTTGATTTGTATTTTATCTTCTAATATTCCTACTCCCTGTCATTATTTCTTTCAGTTCTTGGGTTTGATCTTTAAAAATCCCTAAGTACTAAACTTGTTTCTCAATTCTGAATTAAGTATATTGTGATCAGGTAACAGAATATTCATAAAGCCAGCATGCCAGCATTAGCCATTTCTTAAGACTGGCCTGTGTGGGCTGGGCCAACCCCTTCCTGTGAACCAGCAGTGGCTGTGCATCCTGGGAAGAGAACCAAGAAGCCAGCCCCTTCTTGTGAGCCAGTGACGGTCATGGGCTGGGCCAGCCCTTTCATGTGAACCAACAGTGGCCGTGCATCCCAGGAAGAGAACCAAGAAGAAGCCAACCCCTTCCTGTGAGCCAACAGTGACCATGCATCCCGGGAAGAAAAACAAGAAGCCAACCCCTCCCTGTGAGCCAGTGCGGTTGTGGGCTGGGCCAACCCCTTCCTCTGAACCAGCGGTGGCCATATGTCCCAGGAAGAGAACCAAGAGAAAGCCAACCCCTTCCTGTGAGCCAGCTGGTGCATGGGCTGGGAGACAAGAAGTACTGAGCCCCTCCCTCCCCAGTAAGCAACTGGTTGATTGGGAGAAACACAGGCTGAGATGATAGCCACTGACATAAGAAACAACTTAATGCCTGTATTGTTTGATTGACTTTGCATGCCTAAAGCAGGTAGTCTGAGCATCTATTTAGGGGATAACAACATGCAATATAGTAGCTATGGGGAATTTTCTGCCGAAGGTGGTAGCCACTGTTAATTCCCTTATTTTGTTTTAAAGTTCTGTATCATTTTCATTGTTTTGTTTGGTTTTATTCTATTTGATTTCATTGTATCTGATGATATGGGTACTTATTTCAAAGATAACAAGATATATTATAGTAGCCATTGTTGATTTCCTGTTTTGTTTTGAAATCCTGTATCACTCTCATTGTTTTGTTTTGATTGGTTTTATTCTGTTCTGTTTGGTTTGATATTATTATGTCTATGGTATGGACAGTATGGACAGCTATTATGGAGATAACAAGAGGGATTTTGATAGCCATTGTTGCTTTCCTGTTACCTTGTTTTGAAGTCTTGGATCACTTTCACTGTTTTGTTTTGATTGGCTCTATTCTGCTTTATTTTGTTTGGTTTTATTTTCTTTAAAATAAAAATTAAAAGGGCCAGGATTTTAGCTCAGCAGTGAAGTGTCTGTCTGTCAAGCGCAGGGTCCTGGGTTTGATCACTGGTACCGAAAAAAACAAAACAAAACAAAACAAAAAACAATAACAAAAATTTAATTGTAATAGAATGCACATAAGATAAAATTTTGGGCTGGGGATTTAGCTCATTAGCATAAGCACCTGCCTGGCACAGATAACGTCCTGAGTTCGATCCCCGGTACCAATAAATAAATATTAAAAAAAAAATTGACTGGTGTATTTGTGTGTGTATCCAGGAGTAGCTATTTAATGTGTCTTGGAAAAGGAGCACTTAGTCTTCAACTGTTGATTGCAAGGTCCTAGGACTGTCCTTTAGTCAAGATTATACAGTACATTGTGTTCAAATCTAATGTATTCTTCCTAAATATTTTTTACTTTCACATTTTAATCATTAGAAGAGACATGTTAAAACTCCCATGATGATTGTCGATTTCTAAGTTTTTCCCTGGGAATTCTGGTTGTTTTAAAGTTATATTGTGAAGGATTTACTTGTTTATTAATCTATATCTTTCTGGTTTTACAATTGTGTGACTTTTTAGAAATTGGTATTTGTCAAGTACTATATATATTTTTTTGATGCTTTATTTTTTTGACCTTTTCTTTTTCTCCATTTTAAACATATTTCTTGAACATTTAGTTCTCATATGCATACTATTACAGTATTTTTAATCATAATGCTTGAAGTAATTTCTGCCATATTATGTTTATATATTTATCCTGCATTTTCTAATTCTTTTCCTCTTTGTTGTCTTTTCATGATATGATTCCTGGGGCATAATGAAGTATGTAGAACTTTTTGATGGTCTCCACATTTGATAGCATTTGGATTTCTAGACTATTTTTCATTTTGAATAGCTTTGGGGATTTTAGACACATTGAAGCAAACGATTGTTCACATTAAAGTTGAATTCACTAATTGTACCTAGCATAATATTAATGGAAAACGTCTGCAAAGTGTATGTTACTTGGTATAACCATCATAGCCTCATGAAGGAAAAATATTATGATTTCTTCTTCTGACCTTGACATGCCTCCTCATTTAACACTATGTAGTCACAGTGTTTAGCTGTTCAAGCAAAGAGACAATTCTGAGAGCTTATGTAGTTAGGCAGGAAGGCCTGTACCTCAAATATTAAATGGTAGAAGTGTTTGGGTAAGTGGACTTTCAGAAAAGGAGTTTCCCTTTCAGTGATCCATTGCAGACTTAGCAGTTTTCACTTTCATTAAATTAATGTATTGTTCTATTCTTATTTCCAAATGGAAGTTAATTGTTATGTATTCATAGTAATTAAAATTATAAGGATCTTAGTAATCTCTCTCCTGCTCTTCTTTTTTATGATATGAGCTCAGAATACTTAAATGCTCACTTAGCTTCTTAGTAGCAGACCTGAATTTAAACTCAAGTTTCCTCACTCCTGTTAGTGTTTCCTACTGATTTTCTTTAGCCCAGGTATAAAAGCTTTATAAGTCAGCCTGTGAACTTTCAGAAACTTGCATAATGCCTAGAACAAGATAGATACTAAAATAAATGCCTGTTGTTTACCAGAAACAACAGGAGGCAATGACAGGTAAGTTTGAAATTGCCTGGAGTGCTTTGGGTACGGACACAGCGTGCTGGGCTACTATGATCGCTTCTCAGTGCAAGTGCCCATGCATTGCCCCACGCTCTTCTTCACAGGATGTGGCATTGGGACTCAATAATAATTTGTGGAAGGAGTAGATTTAGTCAGGTAAATTTTCAGACCTGGAAAAGAATAATTCAACTTTTGGGGTGTCCCAACTTATGCTGTATAGTCCTTTTTATTGAGGAAAAAATAGGTATTAGACCTCTCTTGTGAATCTCCTTATAAGAATTTAAAGAGATGTATTCTTTCTTCCACAGCTAATTCTCTTTTATTTAGGAACTTGATAATCTTTTGGAAACTACAAAAGGTGCTTTTCCCCTCTGCAGATGGAGAAGTTGAGGTATAATGAGATTTGTATTGAAACCTCTGTGGAGAATTCACTATATCAGACTGAATTTGTGAGCTAAAGTGTCTGTATATAAATTTAAGAGCTTTCCTGTAGTAAACCATATGTTCATATCTTGGGTAATGATGTTTTCACTTTACCTGAACTGTATGACCACTTTTAGAAGAATTAAATATGTATTATTACATTGATGTTTTTCAACACTCAAATTTAAAGTAATTAAATATTCATTAAAAGTGCATATCTGACTACATCTCATAATGCTTGTAAATTGTCACATCATGTGAAGAAACTGAAACGTGATTTATGTGTGTATATTGGTCTTAAAAGTGAAATTATATAACTTTAACACAAAGCCAACTTAATCACCCCATACAGGTTTATACTATTTATTTATCTATTTATTTTTGGTACCGGGGATCGAACTTACAACCTCGTGCTTGCCAGGCAGGTGCTTATGCCACTGAACTAAATCCCCGGCCGACTTTTTTAAAAGTAAGTCATGAAATGCTGAAAAATATTTTGTATGGAAGATAAGTTTGATATTTTATTCTTTTTTTTTGTTTTTTTTTGTACTGGGGATTGAACTCGTGACCTCGCACTAGCTAGGCAGGCACTTATGCCGCTGAGCTAAATCCCCGGCCCTGATATTTAATTTTTAATATTTTAAGGAAGATCTCATCTGCTCAAAGATGTTAAATAATTATAAAAATATTTGATAGATGTAGTAAGAAAGAGGAAAGTATAGGATAGAATAAGATGATGTCTGACATAGTCTAAATAACTTTTACTGACAATTTTGCCTGGTGATTGTAAAAAAACCATATTCCATTTTGCCATGATGTTTTTGTTGTAAACCAGCACTTCACCCTGAAATGTCTGTGTGTTCTTATAAATGAACTCTTCTGAAATTTTTAATGGGTTATATAGTATGAATATAATATGAATATCTCTATGAGATACTGTCTTTAATACAGCTTTCATTACTGAAGATTTTCAAACACAAAGTTTACTTTGGCTTCCAGATGTGACTCTTGATTTTCATATAAGCTTATTTTAATGTTTATACCTCTCCTAATAAGTCATATTTTCTACCCAACGATGATGTTATTTAGGTTTTTAAAAAATAATTTACTGAGCTGCCAATTTGCCAATATTATCTATCTAGTCTATTCTCTGTATATTCTATTTTTTAAAACATGAGT
>RJWM01034169.1:0-19896 GCA_004363535.1 Dasyprocta punctata
TACTCTGTGCAGGTCCTGTTGCATCCATTGAATGTTTTAAACAGTAGCCACACATTGTATTTTTAATTAAATTAGGCAAAAGTTTTGGAAACTTTGCTGTCTGAACTGGAACCATGGTTGGAGTTGGGGTCCTCTGCCCTTCTTAGGGCCTCCATTTGGGCTCCCTTCCTGGGCCACAATGGTGGCTGAAGGTTGCTGCCAACCAGACGGGGACACGGGCAAGCTGCACCCCCTCACCTCCCTGCTTTAGGAACCTTGCCTGGCAGCCACCCAGCCCTCCTGTATCTTCTGGTTCCTTCTCACCTAGACCTGGACCTGTGACAGAGGAGGGTTGCACTCCTGCCTACATATTACTCCCTATTACCAAACAACTCTAGGCAGGAAGTCTTCCTCCACCCTCTCTAGATGGGGAAACAGAGGCTTGGGTACCGATAGTGTCTCCCATAGCATCGGGACTGGAACCCAGGTCTCCTACTTTCCGGGCAACCACTCCTTGGTTCCCACCCTTCACCTGTTTCCAGGTGTGCTTCCAAAGGCCAGATGGCAGGAGGGCTGGCCTATGTCAGCGGCAGGTAGAGGGTGAGGGCATCCTGGGGACCCCAGTCTGTTTATGTGTGTAATGCCTATCCCAGGCCCAACTGTCACCCCTTCCTGAGCCATGGTACCCACCTGCCCTACACATACACACACACACACACACACACACACACACACACACACACACACACAGAGAGAGCTGTCCTCTAATTTAAAAATCTTTGTCTTGCACTCATCTGCTGGGGAGGCCTCACTGAGTGACTGCTTGCGGTCCCTGGGTGCCCAGCTGGCGGGCAGTCTGAACTGTGGCCTGCACGTGTGTGCTGTGTCCTGCCTGCCTTGCCCTCTACAGGATCATATGCTGATTGGGGATGCTCGCATGAGTCCTGGCACAGACCCCCGGCCACAGGCCCCAGGAAGTCAGAGCTGGCAGGGCCCACAGGCACCACATACTTTTTTTTTTTTTTGTATCAGTGATCAGACTCCTGACTTCCTGCTTGCCAGGCAGGCGCTTATACCATTGAGCTAAATCCCCAGCCCGGCACCACATACTTTGAACCTGAACAGGGATACAATCCCATGGCTAGACACATCGGGGGACCCCTGTGGTAAGAGACCAATTTGTCCACACATTGCTTCTTAGAGCCTTTAACATTCTGATGGGCACTGGGACTCCCCATGATGGACCAAAGGGCACTCGCACTCCAAGCTTGGGAGACCACAGGATCTACTCAGAGCAGAAGGGGCCACTGCAGATTAGAAAAAGATGCCCCCTCACCAGCTGTGGGAAAAGGATGACCAACAGACTGATTTTATTAGAACAGGCTTTACTGCCCTCTGCTGGACACTCCTCAGAGTAAACACACACATTGTGATACTCGGTACTGTCTGTGGGAATAGCACCGCTCTTAGGTAAGTGGGGTGGATGGGGTACTGTTACCAAGTGCACAACCTGCCCAACCTTGCATGGCAGCCCTGGGTTCAAGGTCACACAATCTCAGCCTGTGTGTCTCTCATTCCCTTTCTGCCTGCATGATATTCTTTTGCCCCAGGGGAGGGTTCTGTCTCAGCCCCAGTGGGATGAACCCTTCTGAACCAAAGGCAGATGGGGATCCGAGGCCTCATCTGTGTCACCCCTCTGTCCTTTGCTTAGCCATGGCAAACTGGAATGCCTGGGTCTGAGGCAGATTCCACCAATGTTCACATACAGAAAGCATACTTGTGAGTAGGGTTGGATCCAGACCCGACACAGGCTAACTTGCTGTGACCATAGGGAGGTCCAGTTTCCTCTTGAGGCTGGTTTTCTCTTCTGAGCTTAATCATCTATCTGCAGGCGTCCCACAGCCATGAACCGACAGCGGCCCCCCTCACCCCTGCCTCTCAGAGTGAGGAGAAGAGCAGGACAATCATTCTCACTCTCCAGTAACAGACAGCCAAAAAGACAGCAGACCACAACCTGGATTTTTTTTATTAGACTAGGAAATATAATTTATTTCATAAAAATTAATTTTGTTACAATAGGAATGCTAAACGTTATTTACAGGTTGTAGTTTACAGAATGGACAGAGGTGGGATTGGGGCTATCCCTGGAGTGCTGCACCCCTAGGACATATAACCATGTCATGGCCCTGGTAGGGTCCAGCCCTTTGTCCCTAGAGCTGTCCCCTGCACCCAAGCTCCCGGTCACCTCCTCTCAGAGGACCCGTGAGGGGACCCAGCTCAGTTGCCTGGGGGCAGGGGGCCACGGGCCATCAGGGGCGTGAAGAGGGTCCCAAGTGGAAGGCTGGGCCCCAGAGGAGGCAGAGAGGCACGTAGGAGATACACGGACCCTGTGGGCGAAGGGCGGGCGAAGAGGGCACAGGGCTTCCGGGGTCACAGAGGAGGCCACGCCCCATACACAGGCGGGGCAGATGTGCACGTGGGGGGGGCACCCTGATATGCCCAAGGATAAAAGCACACACACGCACACACATACACACGCACGCACACGCAGAGGTGAGAGACAGACTGTGCTTGCCTGCAGGGTCCCAATGGCACCATGAGTTTCTGCTGACCTGCGGCAGCACCTCAGCAGGTTGGTGGAGTTGGCAAGTGCTTTCCGGGCTTTTCCTGTGGGGCTGGACAGTGCGACACCAAGAGGAGGCTCCAGCCAATGGTCCTGGGCTCCGAGCCCTTGGAAACAACTGGCTGGACCTCAGCTGCCAGGAGCTCCTGTCCTGGGGCCAGAGGCAAGGACGTGGCGTTGTAGGCCACCTCGACTTCTATGCACTAGGGTTCCCTTTGGAAGGGCCTCAGACAGCAGCTGTTGGGCCTCTTAGGCATGAAAAGGATGTAAATGCAAATGCCCAGAGAAGACAGTGGTGTGTGTGATGTTGCACAGTGGTTTCACAGCAGAGCTGGAGTTCCATGCCGACCTCCATCAGCAGCTCTCCTGGTGGGAGCCTTCCCACCAACCTACAGGCAGGGCCTTACCGGCTCTCGGCCAACTCCCACCCTATGAGCCCCTGAGTCCATGACAAGAAGATAGGCTGGGGACACTGGCTGGGACAGGAGACCAGACTTGCCAAGGCCAGGGTGTACTCAAGTAGTCCCAATGGCTGCTGGGGTAACATCTGGGGCCAGTGCCCAGAGCCTGGGACACCTGGCACCTCCCAGCCTTGAGTGTCAAGGAGGGGACTTTGATGAGGCCTCTGTGCCCACTGGGAGATCCTGGTCCCAGCCATGGCCATTGGCTCAAAGGGAATGGGGACTCAATTCTCCCCACTCAGGCGTCCCCTGGCATACCCTGGGGTGGCAGTGTCAGCTCCTCCACCCTGGCAACCTTGCCCATTCAGAAAGGCTACTTCCCAATCTCTCAGGCCATGAGGGTGGAGGGTGCAGGTGAGAGCTGGGAAAATGAGTTCTGCCCCACCCTTCCCACCCCACAGCCTCTTCACCTGAACTCCCAGGGGTATCTGCCTGTGGCTGTGGGAGGAAAGGGCCCCTCCTGTCCTCAGGGTCCTGGGCTTTATGAATTCAGCTTCAACTCAAGAGTTTAGAGGATGACTTGGTGCCATGGCTAAAACCCTGTTTCATCTGCTCCCTGCACAGCTGGGGAAACTGAGGCCTTGTCAGAATTCAGTCCAAGATGGATTCATTAGTAGCTGAGCACACCTTGTTCAGTCTCTCCCTCCAACACACACTTGCACGCACACACACTCACTCCCAGCCAGAACCTAAGCATACCAACTCTCACCCACACGCAGGAAAAATGTTTTTTTTTTCTTTTTTTTTCATTTTCTTTCTTTCTTTTTTTTTCTTAAAAAGGACTTATCCAAATATTTGGATAATAAATCATTTGCGTTTCCTAAGAAACTGGGTTTTTCTTTTCCCTTGTGGCTTTGGTGTTTTTCTTCTCTGAGCCTCACTAGCATCTGAAGCTTTTTTCCCTTCCTTTTCCTTTTCACTGTGGACAGGAGAAAGCAGTTTTCTGGAATTGTACTCGACTCTTCGTGAGGGAAAGGGTGTGAGAGCTCTAGGGGCGGGAGTGAGGGAGGGAGAAACCAACAGCTGGGGGAGAAAGTGAGAACAGAACGAAAACCAGGGGAACCCAGAAGTCACAGGGAGAGGGCGGGAGGACTGGAGGGAGGGCCACCTCCTGTCCCAAACTGCTGCTGTCACACAGGCTGCGATCCAGGAGAGACGGCAGGGGACGAGGGTCTCTGGGACTCCCAGCAACAGAGCAGATTTTCTAAGGCTGGTCATGGTCTGGTCTTGGTCTGGGGTTCTGGTGGGGAGCAGGAGGAGGAGCAACTCCAGCTGTAAGCTGGGGGACAGCTGAGGCTGAATGTCCCCATTGGGGGGCTGTCCCGGACCTCCCCTCTCTGCCTCCCACCTGTCGCTGCCAGCTGGCACTTCAGGCGCTCAGCAGTCCCCGTCAGTGGCCATGGCCATCAGCATCTCACTCTTGCCCATCTCCTCCAAGGCACTCGCCAGGCTGTTGAGGTCCCCATCGTCCTGCTGCAAAGCTTCCCAGAGATCTAGAATCACACCCGTGGGGCTTGCTTTGGTGGCAAAGTAATTCAGGTACCTGGCAGAGGGAAGAGAGGGGCATTGTGGAGTGCTCAGCACCTCCTGGCAGCCTTCGAGTAGAAAGGCTGTGGGCTCTGGAGCCTTGCAGTCCTGGGTCCGAATTCCATCAACTCTGCTTGCAGGCTGGGTGGCCTTGGGCATGCAGGTGCACCCCGCTGAGCCTCGGCCACACCTCTAACATGGGGATGAAGCGAGTCACCTCCCAGCACTGCAGGACCACATCTAAGCCTGAGCCAACACCAGGAGGGACTGCCCAAGCCCAGCTGCCACACTCTTTTCATCCGCCCACCTCTGTTCCCTTCTGATTCTGCCCTGTGAACTCCCCTGATAGCAGGAGCAGAGCCCCAGCCAGCTCTGCAAGTCCCACTCATTTCTAGGAAGAAGTCTTATTCATAGCATCTGCTCAAGGCAGGTTGATGACACATTTTTTCAATAAGAACAGTGTCATCACTGCTATCCTAAGTGCTGAGCATCAGCAGCACTGCAAAAGTTGTTACACCAAGGTACAACCATCCCGCAAGCATGCACCTGCTCGGCCCAGCCACCATGGTGGTGATGGTGGCCATGCCAAGCTGGTGTCTAGGCTGCGCCTGATTCTCAGCCCATCCCAGGAGATGGGCGGTGGGCACTTCCCCATGCCATGGGAGAGCATGGCACTCTTCAAAGGAGACTTAGTGCAATGGGAAGCCCAGGATTGGGGACATCTGTCTGACCTGGAGAACAAAGCGAGAGAGGTGGCCAAGGGCTGAGATACTGACCGGTCCATGGATAGCTTCTGCGCCAACAGCCGCCAGTCATTGCCCCGTGAGTTGGGGGCATCGAGGCTGTTGCATATCTTCTGGCGGATGGACGCTGGGATCTTGAAGGCATAAGGGCCCAGCTGGGTGGTGATGGCACTGCCAGGGGCAGAGCAGAGGGCATCCAGGGAGCTGGCAGGCGTCTGGAAGGGCAGGGGAAGAGTGAGAGGGCCGTGTATCGAGTGTCAGCCCCTCCAGCCTCCCAGCTGGGCCTGCAGGTGCCCTGGGGCTTGAGTCATATCCACCACCTCTGGGAGTCTCCAGCTGCCCAGGCAAGGCCCTCCTCTCTGAGGGCAAAGGCTGCACTGTGCTAATGCACTGCCCAGGCAAATGCCAACGCAGTCTCACAGTCAGGAGGCCCCAGGAGCTCTAGCCATGATCTAGACAATTCATGCTGACCCACTGTTATACACAGGGAAAATGTAGTCTAGAAAGGGGAAGTGACTTGCCCAAGATCACATAGCAAGTGAACAGTGTGGCCAGGTCCAGACCTATGCTCAGTGTTTCTCTAAGTAGCACAGGCTGGCTCTGAACTCACAGCGATCTTCCTGCATCAGCCTCCTGAGTGCTGGGATTCCAGGTGTGTACCACCGCACCTGGCTTCAGTGCTTGTTATACTGCATGAACAGAAAGATCTGGCATTGTCACCTTAGGTGATCTGGGTTTTTACACCTTAATCTACATTTATAGGAGTTGAGAGCCATAGCTTGGAATCCCTGACCTGGATTCAAATCTAGTTTTGCCACTGTTGTGACCTTGTGCAGAGACCTGTCCTCCCTGATACCTGTTGTGTCATCCTGCAGGTGGGGTCAGGACAACTGTGTCCCTGGTGGTCAGGAATAATGTTACATCACCCAGCACATCCTGGCACTTGTATAACATTCAGAAAACGATGGCTGTTGGCCGAAACTGACCAAGTCCCACCCCTGACTGGAGTGATGTCTTTACAGGGGACAGCATTTCTGCCCAGATGAAGGGGGAACACGGGGTCTGCATGCTGCAGCCCCCAGCCCCAGTGTTGCAGGCCTCACCTCGGCCAGTGTGGTGTGTAGCTGGAATATCTGGCCTTCCCCCTCCACCTGCCGCACGCAGATCTTGCAGGTGAGCTCGGTGGAGGCCAGGCTGTGCCGCTCCAGGGAGAAGGTGCAGTGCAGGGCCTTCTGGCTGCCACTCCAAATGTGACAGAAAGGGATTTCCTGTGGGAGGGCAGTCAGGGCTGCAGGTGAGGTCAGCCCAGGGTGGGCAGGAGCCTTGGGGGTAGGTCAGGCCCTTGGTTCCAGGAAGGCATTGAGGAAGAGGATGAGGGGAGGGGAAGGCACTGAAGGGGAGAGTGTGTTTGCCGCATGTGTGTGCCTGAGATGCCTCAGGGACTCCATGGTGTCACACACTGCAGGGTAGGACAGAACGATGTGGGCACCAGAGATGAGTATAGCCAGTTGTCAGGCATGCACACCCACATGGAGAGGGCTCTTTTGAGGCCCATGGGCACAGGAGACAATGAATGTGGTGAGGGCAGAAGTGAATGTGGCTGTGGATGGTACAGAACTCAGCGATATGCCTGAGGATGCCGGGGATGGTGGTGCGGGTGATGGGCACCAGAGGGAGACAGCAATGGCAACAGACATCAGGAGGGACTCGGATCAGCACAGAGGCAGGGACCTGGCCTGGTGGGGGCAGTGGTTCCTCAGCTTCCTGGCTCACCCCTTACCTGGTACTTGGCCAGCAGCTTGCTCCGCCAGTGAGCGTGGGGGATGTCATGCAGGGACAGGCGCAGGTTGTGGTAGCTATCCTTGAACATCAGGGGCTTGGGCTCCTCTACCAGGTAGCCACCCAGGGTCCGCTCCAGCTCCAGCACCTCCTGTGGACCAGCAATGGGAAGGGGAGCCCGTCACACTTGGCTGAACACCCCTTTCTGCTGCAGTTGTTACAGGGATGGGCCCATCTGAACACAGGGCAAGGAATCGACTTGACCCATTTAGCAGGCGCTTCAGATGAATGGATGTGTGGACAGATGAGTGGGTAAACAGAAAAGCAGATAAATGAATGCAGAGACAGTGGGACACATGAATGGATTTACAGATGAATGTTTGGGTGGAAGGACTGATGGTGTGTGAATGGACAGATGAATGGATAACTGCAGAGATACAAACACGGACACACGGACATACAAATGGATGGGTATACGAATAGGACACTTAAAAGATAAGTGGCTGGATGGATCATGGACAGACAAGTGTATGGAGAGATGAACAGTGTAGTGGACTGGTAACTGGTGGTCAACTTCTAATACCAGCTGAACTGAATCAGCATGACGTTGAGTGTGGATGTCCCACCTGAGGACTGTTGCCAGCGTAAAAAAGAGATCTGGAGAGGAAAAAGTAGTATTGTGGATTCTCGGAAGTGTTGTTGTTTGGAGCTGTTGGTTCTCCTGGAGGAGCTTGTCACGCTGGCTCCCCTAATATGAACTTGGCTGTTACCATCAGAGTAGCTGAGGACCTTGTTGCTGAGAATGGCTGCAGTTCACTTTGGAGAAGCTCTGGTCCTTACTTTGAGCATCACTTCCTGGCTCAGGAGGGGAGGATGATGTGCTGCTCAATCTCCAAGAGAAGCTGTCACTGCTTCCTGATATGAACCTGGCTGTTCTCATCATTGGAGGAGCTCAGGACCTCACTGTCACTGAGGATGGGCTCTGGTAATTTTCAAGGGAGTCCTGGCCCTTATTTTGGGCATTGCTTCTTGGTTCCAGGGCAGAACCCTCAACCTACTGGCACAGATCCTTCACCCCACTGGCCTAGTCTTTCTAGCTTCCACCACTGACCTTTGGGCCTTCCCAGTGCAGATCCGTGAAATAAGACATGCATGAGTCACTGTTGTGGGCACTAGGCCTCCAGCTGGACTCATGGGAGGCACTGACATGGGCTCTAGGTTTTCAGCTGAACTCATGCAGGATATTGCCATGGGATCCAGGCCCTCAGCTGAACTCTCTAGGTCTTTACTGTGTAGACAGATTTCCTGCACTCCTTGTATTTAACTCTTGGGTGACTATTACAAAATAATACTATAAATTCTGTGTCCTGTATTGTCTTGTTTTCCTTGCAACCCCTGACTACAACAAGCAGAAAGATGGATGGATGGATAAATAGATATGAGGCTAAAAAACCAGATGCTACCAGGCCAAAATGTGGCCCCTTCCTTCTTGATTTTCAAGTCACTTTCTGGCCAAAAGTAGACATCAGCCAATGCCCCAGTACCAGGAGACGTGGTAGTGTTTCCCAGCAGCCTGCACCCCACTGTGGGGCTCCTGGAATTCTAGGCCTGGTGACCCCAGCAGAAGACACTCCTTCTCCCCCAGGGCCCTTTCACCCATGTTGCATCAGTCCACACCATGAAGTCTGAGACAAGTCACACGGGACTGACTGGGAGACAAGGACGCAGGAGGGACCAAGCCCAGGGCGGGGGGAGGCAGGAGATACGACCAGGACTGCAAGGCTTCATGGAGGGGTGGAAGGGGCTTTGAGGTTGGTGGTTGGTGCTTGTACAGCACTGCATGCCGGTCATCACAAGTCCCCTCCGCCCCACTCCTTTTCCATCCCAATGACTCCATGCCTATCATGGTTCCTCCCTCACTTAGGGGCACCATCACCCATTCTTCTGCATCCATCATAGCCTGGCTGTCAGCCCTGAGTGCTCCTCTTGTGCAACCCACCAGCCCCAGCCTGTCCATTCTACCCACTAAACACGGTCCAGGCCCCTCTCCTGGCCATGGTCACTGACTGCAGCCCAGCCTCCCAGTTGGCCTCTCTGCCACCCACCCCACAGTGTAGCCACAGAGCCTCTCAGAAAAGCACCTGTCAACTGGTATCTTCTGGGTCTACCTCTTGCCACTGCACAGGTTCCAAGGCTCCTGGGAAGCTGAGCCCTCGGACTTCACACACTGAGTGGCACAGCCACCTTGGCAGCAGCTGCTCTGTCTGCCTGAAATGCCTTTCCTCTTTGCTGCTATTTATCCCCTGGGGCTCAGGTCCACAGTCAGCCTTCTCAGCCCCTCCTCTGGTGCTTCCTAAGCCCTCTGCAGACACTCATGAGTGGCTCCAAGAGCTTCCCCTGTCTTTCTCCCACCTCAGGCCTAGAGCCTGGTGTAGCAGGAACCACGGCCTCACCTGTGCCGTAAGGGTCCCATGCCATTTCAATGTGGAGGGGAAGAAGGGAGACCGCAAGTTCCCATGCAACCGGGCAGGGGAAGGAAGGCCAGAAGGGACCCTGCAGCTGTCTGGCTGGGGGTGGTGCAACTGCAGTGTGCCAGGTGTGGGCACCCACCTTCAGTGCCACAGGTGTGTCCTCCAGGCAGTAGACCCTGAGGCTGTACTCGAGCGAGGTGCAGAGTGCAGGTGCGAAGATAGCCAGCTGGAGCCGCTTGATGGCCGAGTGGGAGTAGGACTCACCCGTGAACACGTAGGTGCCCAGCTGGTCCAACAGAATATGGCAGGACCTGGCCTCCAGCTGGCAGTAGCAGGGGGTGTTCAGGGTCTCCTCATCCAGTGTCACCACCTCCTGTGGAGCAGGGGAGACAGTCAGCCTCTCAGGCTGTGCCAGGAGGAAAGAGGGCTGTGTCTCACCTCCCCGGCTGGGCTCCTCACCTCCCAGTGGCCCTGGTGAGCCTGGGTCTTGAGCTGGAAGATCCAGTCACCGGCACTGACTTCAGCACAGTGGGGCACGGTCAGGATGACGGGGCGGCAGAGCAGGAGACCCGTGGGCCCGCAGGTCACCGAGGGGCTCAGGACTGTTTGGGTCCCTTCCGAAAGTGGGCTGGGGGCAGGGCAAAGTGTGGGGAGACGATAGTGAGGGGTGACCCAAAGAACCCAGCAAGGGCACAGATTCCAGTTGGCCTCCAACTCTGCCTGTGGCCTGTGTGAGGGCAGACGTGATGGGGATGGGTGGAGGGGCAGAGAAGATGGATAAACTCGTCCCTAGATTTTTGCCTCGACACCTTAATATTCTCAAGGCCAAATCTCTGGGTGCAGTTCCAAAGGTCCTGCACTTTTGGATCAGTCTTGAGAGACACACTAGACTGCCCTCCAGAGAGCTGGTACCAATCTACACTCCCCAGCACGCTGGGGAGGGGCTGGGGAGGGCCGCGTGCCTGGGCTTTTGGCAGCATGAGGGAATCATCATTTGAAAAACAAATCCTTGAAAATCCTTAAGCAAACAAAACAAAAACCTCCCCATATCTCCCGGTTGTTTTCTTTAGTTTTCTTTGACTACAAAATAGGTGGAATGTTTCTTCAGAAACTTCTGGTCACTATGTGTGTGTGTGTGCACGTGTGTGTGTGTGTGTGTGTGTGTGTGTGTAAGAGAAACAATGTGCAATCATTTGTTCACATCTTGTGTCTATTTTTGTACTGAGGTGTTCAATTTTTCTTAGTTTATAACAGCTTTTTACATAGTGGGAATATTAGCTCTCTGTGCTACTTGTAGCCAGTTTGTCAACTGCTGTTCAGTTTTATGACTTGGTTTTGCATGCTTTATTTTATTTTATTTATTTATTTTTATTTTTTTGCGGCACCAGGGATTGAACTCACAACCTCGCGCCTGGCAGACAGGCGCTTAAGTCACTGAGCCAAACTCCCAGCCCTGGATTTTTGAGGCAGGGTCGCACTATGTAGCTTAGGTCAGCTTTGCCCTTGCGTTGTAGCCCAAGCCGGCCTCGAACTCACAACGCTCTTCCTACCTCAGCCTCCTGAGTGCTGGGATTAAAGGTGTGCACCACCACACCCAGCTGTTTTGCATGTTTTAAATATAGATGTGGTAAGACCAAGGCCTTCCCTAGAGGCACTCTAACCTAGGGGACCAGGTTTAACAAGGAGAGAGCAGAGGAGGCATAGCTGGGCCAGGGAAGGGATCTCTACTCACAGGGTGCTTTCGGCTTTGTTGATAAGCAGGTACATCTCATAGAACTTGCCCTGGGGAATGGCTCCATTGGGCACCAGCAGGCTGACCCCTGGGGGGAAGAGGGAGGTCAGCAGGTAGGGGCTAAAGGAAGTGTGGGACTAGCGCTTATGGGAACAGGGATGGGAAGCTGGTATAGCTTGGAGCAAGGACAGATGACATCTGAGCTCTGGTGGTCTCCAGTCAGGAGGAGGGAAAGAGGATCTCAGTGCCAGCTTCATGCCCAGCTCAGGGCAAGACTCTGGAACACTGTCACCTGCTGGGTTTGCAAGCTGAGATGGGCGGCCCTGTCCTTTCTGCCCCTAGAACCCAGGACAGTGCTCAGTAAGAATACAGGACTATGTGGGACTACTCTCTCCCAATGAATAGATAAGGAAACTGAGGCTTGGAGAGTGGTTGGCCCATAGTTCCCCTGCTCTGAAGATACCGACAGGCCTGAACTTGTGTCTTTAATCAGACTTTTTCTTTTTGGGTACCAGAAATCGAACTTAGAACCTCGTGCTTGTGTTGCTGAGCTATATCCCTAACTCTGACCTCTCTATCTTATAGTCCCGTCTTGTTCTCCCCGTCTGAGCTGCGGGATGGGGACAGCCTTGCCTGATGCTGGGTAGGTATCAGGGCTGCCCAGTGAGGATGTGCTGAGCCAGGGGGAGGAGGCAAGCGGCGCACCTGTGCCAGGGATGCTCAGCCTCCCACCCAGGCAACCGAAGGTGCCGCTGACGCTGCTGCCAGGCTCTCGGGGCAGGCCCAGGAGCTGTTGGGACCCGAGGCTGGCGCTGCGCAGGTGCAGGAAGTGGCTGTCCCGGGAGAGATCACCAGGGTAAGTGCCAGGTGGTAAGACGCCCAGGAGGTCGGTCCCATCAGGCAAGCCAGGCCTGGGGCCTGTGGTGCTGGAGTTGTAGACCTTGATCTTGAGGCCAGGCAGAGGGTCCAGCAAAGGAGAGTTGGTCATAGGAATCTTGTCAGCTGAGTCCTGCAGGGCGTACACAGGCCCTCGGTAGATGCCAGCGCTGGCTGTCAGGTCGGGAGGCATGGATGGGTGCAGCAGCTGTGGGTTGCCTGCAGAGGAGGAGGAATGGTCACACTCTGCCCTGCCACGCTGGCCAGCCCCTCTTTGCTCCTGCAGGGGCCTCCTGTCCCACTCAAACGTCTAGCTGCGAAGGTTCCATTGCCACTTGGTGCAGCAAGCTGGGAGTGAACCCTGGGAAAACCCTGGGAGAGAGTCAGGAGCTCCAGCTGTGCCCTCCAGGAGCCCCCAACCAACCCACCACCCTAGGCATCCTTGGGTCCTTACCGGGCCTCGTGGTCTTGAAGTTGACTGGGTGGAAGCCACCAGTGAGGGCAGCAGATGAGTCAGTGATGTCAGTGTCAAAGTCGCGGCAGTTGCGGCGATACACCACCACTCCCACCGCCATGAGGACCGCCACTACCACGAAGGTGGCCACCACGAGGCCTGCATACAGCGCCACATCACCTGAGTCTTCCAGGACTGCAGGGACAGGAAGATACATGAGGCACAGGGCCGAGACGGCCAGCAAAGGCTGAGGTCCTGGGAAGGGCCAGGGCTTGGGGTGGACTGCATGCACTGGGGTCTGAGCCCTGCTGCAACAGGGTGGCAACCTCAGGCGAGCCCAGGACCTCGGTGAGCCCGTGTCCTCATTAGAAAAATGGTCTCAAAACCCTTCTCTGCTGCCCACCTACCCTCCCAGAGTAGCAGTGAGGAAAAAGAACGAATATGTCCACGCCACAAATGAACTCATGGCTCCCTGCTCAGAGACCCGGGGCCATACAATTTGCCTTACTACAGCTGAGATTTAAACTCTAGGATCTCATACCCAGCCTGCAGCCATTTTTATAGGATCAAAGGTCCTGGATCCCTAAAATCTTTGTGGGTAACCATTCCAAGCTTTCCCCATCCTGGGCTCTGAGGGATGGTAGGAGAGATGGGTGGTGGAGTGGGGTGAGATGCAGGCAATGGGGTGACACAGTGGTGAGCAGGTAGCAAGAAGGATGGAGCTGGCAACCCCATAGCTATGCTTTTCTCCCCAACAGTAGGCTGAAGCTGGATATAATTACTCATGGCCAAGTAGGAAGGTGGCAAGGTCAATGGAACCTTCTATGGTGGCTGAACTATTATGTCTGTGCAATTTCATATGCAGCCTTTAGATACAAGTGGCTGGTGCAACTGAAGAGCTGAATTTTAAAACTGATTTAGTTTAAATTAAGTTACATATGAGTTGAGGTCACCACATGTGGCTGGGGCTACCACACTGGTAGGCCCAGGCAGAGCCAAGATGGAGGCTGCCAAGATGGCTGCTCTAAGAAGTACCCACTCATACTCTCCAGCCCTGAGGCATTCTCAGAGACACAGGCCTGCTTTCCCCGCCTGGTGTCCTCTAAGCCTTTGGTTCAGCCTGAGCCCTCCAGCACATAGGCCATGGCTCTCTACTCTGAATGTCTGTGTACTTCCTGTACCTGCCCATTCCCCTCATTCTCGGGCTCCCCTCAGAGGCGCCTCCTCAGGCCTGGGCTCCCACCTCTCTGAAGGCTCCTGGCCCAGCAGGGAGAAAGCTCTTCCAGCTTTGCTCTGCATCTTAATGTCCTTGCTCACATGGGGCCACTTGCCTGGTGATTTATGCTGTCTAATCAGCCACCAGCTTGGTCCCCCAGTGAGCTGGGCTGAGGGCCTTACTGCTGATTTTATGATACCAGAATTATTTGGAAATTGTGGTTTAATTACCACAGGCCAATCTGCCGAAGAGGCTTTATTGCTCTGATATTACTGCAACAGCAGCAGCCCCTTGGGGTTAAGGACAAGGCCCCTCGTGGGAGCTGATGCCGGGTAGTGGCCTGCAGATGGCTCAGGAGGCAGGGCTCAGCAGATAGGGTACAATGTGGGGCACAGTGGGGCAGATGTGGTGCTGCTCAGTCCCTGTCCTAGAGAGGAAGGCAAGAGCATAGGGCTAATAGCACCAGCCTTGGCCACAAAAATATCTGGGTCCAAATCCTGGCTCTGTTACTTCCTGGCTGGGTCCTTGGATGAGTCCATTCTGAGCCTCAGTTTCCCGTCCTATAACAGGAGGGTGATGAGAGAGTCCTAGGCCCTTCCTGTCAGCCGAAGGCCTGTCTGTCCGTGGAGGAAGGAGATCGTTGGACAGTCAGGTACAGGGGTTGGAACCATCAATTCTTCCTGCCCTGCTGCCCACACCCAGGAAAAGTCAGCCAAGGAGAACCAGGGCACCCGAAGGAAAGTCATGAAAGGGGACTTACGGTGACTTTTGGGGTCGCTTAGAGTTCTCTTATCTGTCAAGGGAAATAAAGGGAAAGACAATGACACAGGTGATAGGAAAAGGATGGCAAAGGCAATGGGAACATGATGTAAATGAGATGATAGGAATGGGGTGGTGGAGGCCCTGAGGGTGGCCTCACAGCAGCCCAGGCACTGAAGCCTGGGGCTGATAGGGTAGCAGCGAGGGTCCCTCACCTGGCTCCAGATGCCCCCTACCCAGAAACCCATGCTCCTGGGGACTCACTCTGCATGCACAGCCCGTCAGTGCAGTTCTTGGAGTCCAGCAATGCCCCATTGCAGTCACGGCCTCCATTCTGGGGAGGGGGCGCCATGCACTCGCGGCTGCGCCAGTGGGCACACTCGGTGCTGCAGGCCGACCACTTGCTCCACTCCGTCCACGCCCCGTCCACTGTTGGCAGGGTGCACACAGTTAGAGAGCAATGTGCTGACACGCACGAGCTGTGCTCACACTGCCCTGTGCCAAGGAGCAGTCAGATGTGCCCGGTAGACAAAGAGACACACGGCTCATTGGCACAGACATAGCCCAGTGCACAGTCAAAACTGTGATCCAGGATCGCAGCTCAGCGTCTCGCCTCAATTTTCCCAGTAGCCAGGACAGGGCAAGACGTCAGAGGCCAGAGCGCCTAGGCCAGCCTGAGCTGCCGGCTGTGGGCCCTGGGCGAGCTTCTGCCCTGCCCATGCTGGGGGCAGATGCTGTCCTGCCTCAGCACCACGGTCATGCAAGGAGGATGGCTCGGAGCAGGGTTGGGTGGGCAGGATGGTGCCTGGCCAGGGGCCCTCACCTGGACACACAGTGGTGCACGCGGTCTTCTGGAAGGCCTGACCCTCGCAGAAGGCACCTCCATTGAGTGGGGCAGGGTTGGTGCAGGTCCGCGTGCGCTTCTGCCAGCCACGGCCACAGCGGTTAGAGCAGGGTGACCACTCCGTCCAGCTGGACCAGCCACCATTCACTGTAGAGACAGCAGCCATCAGCGGTTTGGCCTGGCCCTGGGACCCTCTGGCTCCCCAGCCCACCCCCACCTGAGAGCCCTCCGCTAAGACCTGGCTTGCTGGTGAGACCATGTCCTGGCTGCAGGCACTTGGACACCAGCACGCAGCCCTGAGCTGTCACTGTCAGCACAGGAAGGACATGGAGGTCACTGTCTTGTCCTTAGCCCCCCACAATGATGAAGTTCCAGAGAGGCCAGCATTTATCAGGACATGATGGGGACCTGGGACTCAGGTTGGGGCCCTTTTGAAAACATTTTGTAGTCTCTGCAGCTGCGGCTCTGCCCTCCTCACTCCTGGGCAGCAGTCCCTGGCTCCCCTGTGTAATAGGGACCTGACCTCAGAGCACCAGGCCGTCTCCTTCAGAGGCAGCCAAGGGGTCCCATGAAGGGGGCAGTGGTCCTGGCTGGGGACCCAGGGATGCCTGAATTGGCCACATTTTGCTGCATGGCCTCAGTCAATTCACTTGCCACCCTGCTGAGGGTCCTGCTGGCCCTCGGGGCGGAATGGGGTGGGGGAGATGTGCAGCCCCAGGCCCTCTCCTCACCCCCACCCAGCACCGTACCATAGACGATGACAGTGGCTGTTGTGCTCCGGCGCTTGGCCACGATGTTCTTGGCCACACAGGTGTAGTTGGCTGTGTCTGACAGGCGGGCCTGGCGGATGATGAGGTTGTGGTCGATGGTGAGCAGGAAGTTGGAGTCCTGGGTCGGGTCGATGATGTCCTCGTTCTTTAGCCACTCCACCTGTGGAAGTGGGTTGGGGCAGTGAGGACTCAGGCCCATCTCCCCTGTGGCCCACTGCAGAGGACAACTGAGTAAGGACAGAACGGTGGCTCGCCACATCACGGCAGGGGCACTCCAGGCAGGACATCCACAGGGCCACACTGTGGCTGAGCACAGCCTACCAGCTGGGCAGCCTTGGGGGTGCTTACCACACAGGCCCTCAAGGTACCAGCTGTACAATGGGGACCCAATAGCATCTGCCCCCTGGGGCTGCGGGAGGACACAGGGTAGGCTCAGTAAGTACCAAGCATGCAGTAGCTGCCAGGCTCTGCCCTCACAATCAAACCCAGGCTGGGGATTAGGAAGACGGCTCCTCGGGTCAAATTCCAGCTCTCTACTTACTCACTGCCCTCCCTGGGTGGCACCCTGCCACTCCCAGCATTGTTTCCCAGCTATTCGAGGACAACACCATCCACCTTGCCAGGCTGCCATAAAGACTGGTGTGCCTAGGCCCAACCAGTAGGTACGTGTCTGCACCCCGGTTCCAGAGGAGGCCCTGGACTGAGGAAGGCAGAACTGAAGGGTGAGGTTTTGGGGTTAGACAAGGCTGATCCCATGTGAGAAATCTGCTCTCCCTGGTTCTGGGCCCCCAGGGTTGAGCTGATATGTCCCCCATGCCTGGCTCCAATTCCTGGGCCCCTGAGCAGGTGTACGGGTGGGAAGGCGCACACGCTGGCTACCGGAGGAAGGATGGAGAGGGGACAGGCAGGGGTGCTGCCCAGGAATCCACCAGCAAAAGGAGCTGCCAGCCTATGAGGTGGTGCACTCAGGCACACACATGATGAGACACTTGGGCACCCTTGCTGGGCCTTGGGTTCCAGGTGGGGGCAGGCGGTGTTGGAAGCAGGACCTGGGGCCCTGCTGGGATCTGGCCTCCACTGAGCCTGTAGAGGTGGCTGACCCTTCTCAGTCCCAAGCCTCACTCTCTGGGACCGTGGTGTAGGGAGACTCTGGGAGGCTGTGGTACCATGGCTGGTAGTGAGTACCAGGACTCATGGTGTCCACTTTGCCCGGCTTTCCTGTATCCTGCTCACCTCAGCCACCGGCACACCCTCTGGTGGGCGGCACTGCAGGAGGAGCTCGTGGTCCAGGGGCACTTCCTTGCCCAGGGGCTCCTGGTCAAAGTTCTTGCGGAGGTCTGGGAAAAGCAAGAGCATCAGGAGGGACAGTCAGAAGACCTGCAGTGCCTACTGTGACCATGAGGGGGCAGTATACACCAAGGAGCTATTCTGGGATAGCTGGCCTTCACCCAGACAGGCTCTGTTCTGTAGCTAGGTGAGCAGGGGTCCCTCCTTGACGCTGGGATCCTTCACCCATGGTAGCCCAGTGTGTAAGAGGCTGCAAGCTTCCTTGTATAGGCGAATACGGCCTTTAGAAATCTGATACAGCACCCTTCTAAGCTGCATTGGTGTGCCAGTGTGTGAGGAGGGCATCTTTATGTAGCCAGGAATGTGGGAGGCTCTGCAGTATGGAAACCCCTCTAGGGCCTCTATGGACAACGAGGGTGGGAGAGGTGGTGGGGGTGGTGTCAGGGAGACATACACGCAATGCGGACGTAGGCCCGGCGACTCTTGGTGGTGCCCGCCGAGCTCCATGCCACACACTGGCACCAGTAGTCCTCCAGCCCGAAGAGCTCCTCCACCTGCTGCCGGGACACCTGGATCTGCACATCTCGCACCCGCAGACCTGGTGGGGAGAGCACTGTCAGGGAGGGAGCTGGGGCCCCCCTCTTACCTTCTCCTCTCAGCTCTGATCCCACTGCAGAGCGTACTGCCTCGCCTGCTCACCTCAATCCAGCACTGGCCAGCGCAAGCCCTTGCATCCCCCGTACCCCCAGCCGTTTGCCACCTGGCAGCTGCTGCACGCTTTGTAGGATGCACACAGTACCCGTCACTCCCCTGGTGACATCTTCATATCCTTTGCATTCAGATCAGACCCCAGGGCCTCCAGGGCTGCACTCAGCCCCATAGTCACCCTGCAGCCCCACTGGGCCCCCTCTCTATACAGGTCATGCATCCACAGGGCCCTGCTTGGACCATCAGCGCCCTGCCCAGAGCTCCTTCCAACCCTCTGTGCCCACCGGACTCCCAGCCATGCTCTCATGCCTGGCTTAGCCTCACTTCCAGAAGGAAGCTCCCGCCGTGCCACTCCTTCCACCTCTTGGGATGTGGCCAGCACTACCACTTGAGGTGATCATGCCCATGACAGCCCCCCAGTACCACTGTTTTTGTTTTCTTCTGTTGTTCTTTTGAGGCAGGGTCTCACCATACAGTTCAGGCTGGTCCTGAACCTATGGCAGTCTTCCTGCCTCAGCTTCCCACCTCCTTGGATTGTAGGTGTGTGCCCCCTCCCATCAGTTATCTGTACAATCTGGATGTATTCAGTGCTGATTGTCCTGCCCAGGCTGTGGCTCAGGCTTGGCGCAGAAAGGGGCTAGACATGGTATGGCTCCCTCAACGGCCCACTGGGTTCCCCAGCCCAGGCAGGGGTCACCATTCTGGTGAGCTGCCCGAGACAGAGCCCTCTGTGCTCAAGAAAGGAGTGGATCCATGTGGAGCTCCTCCTTGAGGCTTGGGGGAAGACTGAGGCCTCCTCTTCCTCCTCCAGGAAGCCTCCCTGATTGCCCCATCTCACAATTCCCAAGCCTGCATTCTTTGTCATGATGAGTCCTGTCTCCTCCTCTCATTGCATGAGTCATCCCACCCTCTGAGAGGAGGACTGTGCATAGTGTGGTACTATGCCATGGGCCAGGTTAGAGGATTAGCTAGGTTTCAGTGCTGACCCCACCCTCGCTCCCCAGCATGACCTTCAGTAAGTCACTCAGCCTCTGAGCCTCAGTTCCCTCACCACAGTAAAACACGCAGGGTAAACTCCAAGTCACTCGTGGTGAGTACTGTGCCACACTGGATACGAGTTGCCTCCAGCAAGTAGTTTGGCTCTCATCTAGCACTTTCTTTTGTTTGGAGAAACTGAGGCCAGAGAGGGCAGGTGGCAGGCTCAGAGTCCCCTGGCAGCTGCCAGCAGAGTGGGGACCAATTCACTAGTTTCCCGCCTAGCTTAAAGCAAGGGTCTCAAGGGGAACTGCTAGGTGTCCCCCAAAAACTCATGCACTGAGGGCTTTAGTGTTCAGAGGTGGTGGGATCACGGGGCGCTGGACCCTGAGGGAATTAACCCTTGGTGAGTAATCACTGAGTGGGGGGGGGGGAGGCAACGACAGGAAGCAGCTTGTTGGGGTGTGACTTTGAAAGTGGGTCTTGAGCTGGTGTGGTGGTGCACACCTGTAACCCCAGTGCTTTGGGAGGCAGAGGCAGGAGGACTGCAAGTCTGAGTCCAGTCTGGGCTACTCAGAGACTTAGTGAGACCCTGTCTCAAAATAAAATAGGGCTGCAGATGTAGTTCATTGTGAAGGAGCTGCATTCAATCCCCAGTCTGGCACCAAGGGGAGGGGACAGTCCAGGTGGGC
>RJWM01034170.1:0-19949 GCA_004363535.1 Dasyprocta punctata
TCAGTTGAACATGTCTAACTTTTCTGTATCTCCAGCATCCATCAAAAAAGTCCAGAAGCATAGTTTGAACAAAACCTATCAAAAGAAAGAAGGAACTTTAATAAAGTATTCAGTTCAATGCTCCAGTGGTGACACCACAAAGAACCCCGAAGGAGCAGACATGTCTGTGAAATCATAATCGGTCTTTGGTTAGCTCAGGAATTCCATTGTGCTTTCTAATCACTTATTCATCAAGTTAATTGAACACACGTCATGCATAGCTTTTGATAGGGCCTAAGTAGAAACAAAAGCAAAACCAGTATAAATCTTGTCATCGAAACTGGAGAGGTAAGCTATGAAACATTCAGGTAACAATGTCCCCTCCTTAGCAGTGATACACTCCTTTGGCCCGCCCTTCCTTCCTTCCTTCCTTCCTTCCTTCCTTCCTCCTTCCCTCCTTCCTTCCTTCTTTCCCTCCTTCCTTCCTTGTTTCCATTCATCTATCCAGTGACTTTATACACATAAAGCCCCTACAACAGTGCCATAAAAATACCAAGCGCTTAATAAATGTTGCCTATTATTGTTATGCTGTTTCATTCATTCATTCATTCATTCACTCATCCATCCATCCATCCATCCACCCATTTGTTCATTCACAGGACACACATGTGCCTGTTATTTATGTGCTAGGCTTATAACTGCACTTTTATATGCCCTAACTTATTTAAAACTTGCCACAACCAAATTGCCAGAGAAGTATCATTGTTCCATTTTAAAAATGTGGAGACAAAAGCCATGACCATTTATCAGCACATCTTAGATTTTCATGTGTGCATCCAGAGGTCTTTTTAACCTTTTAACCTACTGATTCTAATTCAGCAGATCTGGGGTCAGGTCTAGATTTCTGCCTTCCTAGTAAGATGCCATTGTTGCTATTCCTGGACCCCACTGAGTAGTGAGGTCTACAGCACAGTGGGAGAACAAAGGTCTACCTGGAGCTTCTGACTTCAGGTTGTTTAGGGGTTTCCTTTCCATTTTCAGTTCTGGTCACCAATCTACTTCTGTAAATCAAAGGTTTGAACTACAGCTACACACATGTGCAAGTGGAATTTAGACTGACTGCTTGATTTATTCATTGATCATTTATTAAGCCCTGGGAAAACAAAGGATCAGACTAAGCTGTGGCCAAGCAACCCACAGCTTGGTTGGGGAGAAAATAGGAGTCACAATAGGCTGTACTGGGGTCTTGTTCCTGACTCGTACTGTTCAGCTTGTTGACAGTTCCACAACTGTAAGATTACCAGGTGTTTCTCCCATCGTACCTGAAACCCACCATGCTCAGAAAAAAGCTCTCTATCCCATCCACATCAGCTCCTTTTCCCCGAGTTTCCTGTTTTTGCATAGGAACCATTATCCTAAGGTTGTTCAAACTTATTCTTTTGGTGATCTCAGCATATTTATTATTGAAAATGCAAACTCTGGTTTCACTAGCCCATAAACACACTGCCCACTGGAAAGGAAAGCCAGGTGGAAGACAAATTAAGGTTTCTGTCTCATAGAAAATGGCCATCAGAGGGCGCCTCAGGACCACCTTTCCTGACAAAGGAGAGTCGCGCTCATCCTCCACGCAAACCGTTTTTGCTCCAAGACCCTCCCTTCCAGGCACTGGAGTCACAGCAGCAAAAGCACATTCCCAACTTGACTTGTTAGCACTCAGCTTCTTTATCTTTTGAAGTTCATGATAAAGCATCCCTTTGACGTCTTAGTCCTGACCGTTGTGTACAGGTGATGAGAAGGATGAGAGGAGTCCACGGTTACGGGGCTTGGGCTGTGAGCTTTGCCCAGCAAGTGCATTTGAACATCCTTTATCTCATGAAATGGGTTCATCCTGATCCTGTAGGATGGCATCTGCATCTTGTAGTGGGTGGAGATGCTGTACCCTGTAGTTAGGAGCAAAGCCTGCCAGCACACATTGCTTCCAGGGTAGGCTGTGTGACTCCTTCCTCCTCACTGTCAGGAGTCCGGCCCAGCTGCATCTGCTCACAGCTCACCTGTCCTGGACATCTGCCCTCTCCAAGGTGACCACTGTAGAATGTTGGTGGCTGATGCCACTCTTTGGAAGAAATGAAGGACCTGGGATGAGGGTACCCCCCCCCCTGCATAGGACATCCTCTCTTTGACCCCCAGATGCCTGTCATTGACAGAGGGATTTGGATAAGATGGATCCAGAGCTACTTTTCCCTCTAAAGCAGTTTTTGCCAGCGGGGGTGTTCTGAGTCCTGATAACAGTGAGGACAGTATTTTTAGGTTGGTATTTTTCATGCCTTTCACGTTAAACTGCATGGCCAGAAATATTCCTCCCAGAAATTGCCACGATTATCTTGGCTAAAAGATTGTAGAAGCTTCGAGAAAAAAGAGTCAAAGGGCTTAATGTTGGCATTGCAGGCAGGGGCCATTGTGCCAGATTAGTCGCCACTGTGTTCGTGTCTAGCGTGGGGCTGACACAAGGCAGGGGCTCAAAATGCAAATGAATGATTGAAACTAAATCCTAGGGTGTCAGAATCTGAGAATCAAAGAATATTAGGGAAATTACAGGGCAACCTTATTCACTTATTAGAAGATGGAACCAAGATCCCAGGGGTGGGTTGGTGAGTTTTGTGGGTGCCAGAGGATCCCATGGCTCCTGGGGCTCTCTCTTCCTGGGAAGAAAGGGTGGCCCAGGAAGCCACAGCTTGGGAGCTCTGTGGGAGAGGTTTGCTGGAAGGGAGTTTTCCTGAGGGAGAGCTTTGGTTCCAAGCTTGCCCTGGCCTGGGACTACAGCCCCCTGAGGGTGGGCCGAGAAGACGGGCAGGGCGGGGTGGGCCCTGTGCACAGCTTGTTGGGATAATTGACATATTTGCGGTCGAAGGTGTCCAGGTTGTGGCGAAAGCAGAGCGCAGCCTTCTTGTCACACTCGCAGGTCTGCCTCTGGCAGGCGGTCCTGCCGGCTGGATGGGACAAGGCAAGTCAGGGACTGTGGACGGAGGTTCAGGCCTCCCGCTCTCAGACACAGATGGGGCGGCGCCTGGATGCTTGTGGGTCCATGCTCTTGACCCCATCAATCACCCCACACTGATGGGGGCCCCTGCTCTTGGGGCATGTGTGTATCAAGGATGGGTAGAGCATTGTGGGGGGTGGAGTGTTGCTGGGGCCCAGAATACTGAGACAGCTAGAAATTTGTGCTCGTGTCCCTCTGACCTCCCACCAGTGCACTTGATGACCCTGAGTTCTCTCCTGCATAGAGATTACTCACTATCACCTGCCCCTGCCCAGAAGGATTTCTAGGCCACCCCTTCCCCTGTGATGGTGCACTGTGGTCATAAGCAGAGGGAAGCTAAGAAATGTAGCAGTCATCCCCAGATGGCCTGTGTGAGCCCCGAGTGACCTGTGTCCAGGTTGGGGCTGGGCCTCTGACTGTCCCATCAGAGTGGACCGAGCCTATTTTTCTGCCTATCCCCAGCCTGGGGAATCAGACTTTCCCACTGTGCCCTCCCCAAAGCCAGCTGGCGTCAGTGCTGCAGGTTTCAGGCTCCTGAACAACTGCTCTTCTCTCTGTTGCAGCTGCCTCTCTCTGTCCCGACTGACTCTGGCTCCCCTTTGTCCCACAAAGACATCTCCCTGTCCAGAGGGGTCCTGGTGCCTCACTTCTCAGTTGAGGAAGAGCCTCAATTTCCACAGGATTCTGCCCACTCTGTTATTATGGCAGGACTTGAAATGGAAGGGGTTTGGTGTCTTGATGACCTCTTTGGGGCTTCTCAGCAGCAGCAAAATGGGCATGATTATCTCCATTTTATAACTGAAGAAGTAGACATATCCTTTTTTTTTTTTTTGGTACCAGGAATCAAACTCATGACCTTGTACTTGTGAGGCAGGTGCTGCACCAATGCTATATCCGCGGCCCAAAGAGGACACTTTCTAGGGGCTGTCACCTGTGCAAAGTCACATGGTGGGCAGAAGGTGAAGCCCTGAGAAGAACCCAGACCATGTGTTTCACTTACCTGGCACCTCCCTCCACTCAGTCTCTCAGCACCATCTTAATAGCTGATTGCATGAACACCCAGTGACGGGGAGCTCACTACCTAACGAAGCTGCCCTGCTGAGTGGACGAGTGCAGAAACGGGAAGCTCTGAGTCAGCTCTGCCTTGGTCTGACATCCCAGGTCTCTCTCTGCACCCCACACCTGCTGGGCCCTGCCCTCCCTCCAGGGCGCGCTTGACTCTACAGCTGGAGGAAGGCTTGGTCCTTTGATCTGCATACCCTCCACACTTTCTTGGTGTAGGCTTCTTCCCCAGTCAGGCCCTAGAGGAAAGCTAATGGGCAAATGGGCATTGGATATGGCAGAGTGGAGGGCCCAGTCTGACAGCCCTAATAGGGAAGTCAGCCTTTGGGAATAGTGCCTAATTTAAATTCCAGATGGCTCCATCCTAGGGACAGGTGTGAGTCCAGCTGCTGTGGATGTGGCACAACTTGGGCCCTTCTGTGTCCTCCCCAGAGTGGAGTGGGGAGGTGTCCCTAGGTGGGGAGGAAGCACTGGGGCTGAAGTGGGATGGGGCCCACAGAGAAGGGCCATGGGGTTCTCCAGCACCAGTACCCATTGGGCATCTGGACAGATGGGTAGGCCTCTCTACTCTTTTTTTTTTGTGTGTGTGTGCTGGAGATCAAACCCAGGGCCTTGTGCATGCAAGGCAAGAATTCTACCACCAAGCCACATCCCCAGCCCAAGCCCTCTCTGCTCTTAGGTGATGATGGGAAACGTGTCTCCAGCCCAGGTTCTGGCCCTGACAAAGTCAAAGGTCACTATCAGAAGTGGCTTCCTGTCTCACGCTGCTCCCTGCCCCAGCCAGTGTCTGCGTCCACTCCACTCTCACCACAGACGATGCTCTCCCGGCTGACAGAGAAGAGATACTTTTCCATTTTGGGTTCACAGCCCAGATTCTTCACACGCCCATAGCAGCAGTCGTGGGCATGGCAGCACCTGTGGGGTGAGGGTCAACCTGCAGGGGCCTGTGAGCCAGGCTGGGCTGGCCCCGGACTGCCCAGGGCCCAGGGCCCAAAGGAGCTTAAAGGACACGGTTAGTCACTGCATCTGGGTGCCCTGAGGTCCTCCTCCTCCTGGGATGCTCCAGCCCTTCCTCCACCCGGGGGACCCCTGCTGGCCACTTCCTCACCAGTCAGTCTGGTCCACAGGCCAGTGGGAGCCGCCGAGGCCACAGTAGCAGCCATAGTCGTTGTACTGCAGCGCTGATTTCCCTGTCATCTTTTCGATCATCATCCCAAACTGGACCAAGTTCCCGCTGGCCAGAGCCACTGTGGAGAGGGCAGAGGCCCACGGTTCCCTCAGGACCACTGAACGTCTCCTCTGGGGTCTCCACCCTGAGGTCTCCTCAAATCTAATCCCAGGCATCTCACTGGTCCAGTTAAGCTCCCCTCCACAAAGCACCCAATTACCAATACCAGTGACAGTAAATAATACCTCAATGGCATCCTTTGCACCTGTATCCCTTAGTCTCCACCCTACCATGTCCATGTCACCCCCACCATGGTCTCCCGGAATATCGCTCACTCACCCCTTCTGGAGCCTTCTCACTGGCTATCCAAACCTCTCCCAAACAATCATTATCTTCTCCCCAGGTATTGGCCCCTATCTCTCCCAGAAGCATTCTGTCCCCCCAGATCTCACCAGACACCCCTGGACATATTTCCTAACCACCTTAATGAATCTCCCTGAGTCCCTCAGAGTCCTTCTGATTCAGTCGTGGTGGGGGTGGTGGTGTCCACCGAGGCAGGCTGGAGCCTGAAATGCAAGGCAGGATAGCAGAAGAGCCCTGTGTGCATGGCTGGGGTCCCTCCAGCCCCTGTCCCATGTCCCCTCTGCTTCTTCTCAGGCTGCATTCTCCTCCTCTCCCTCCCCTCTCTTCTTGCTACCACTAGTTTAGGACAAATTAGCCTCAGGATCACCCTGGTTGGTGGCAGGAAGACGGTGACCTTCAGCATTTTGTACCCATGACACCCACTGTAGAGCCAGCCTCAGGGGCGACCAGAGAGCTTGGGGTTGCTGGATGGGGTGAGGATGGGGAAGGTTAAGGAGGTCACTTACCCAGGACGCAAAGGAAGGTCAGGACAGGGGGAGGTTTCATTCTGGGGGGCGCAGAGGAGCCTGCAGCAGTGGAAAGAAGGAGCAGGGTCACCTCTGATCTCAGGGCACCTCCCAGTTAGTTAAATACCCATGTCCTGTCCACTCCCCATCATTAACCCCTGAGTGCCCAGTGATGCAATGATTCTTCCAGGCCTGACACTCTGGCTAAGTCCCCTGGGGAGGGGCCAAGCTGGGGCCTGTGGGCCCTGCTTCCAGGCAGCACAGAAGTGAGGGTGGGGGCCATCTCGTGGGTCTCTTCCCTCTCATACCCTTCCTATTACCTCCCTGTTCCAGAATCACTGTCCTACTTCCCACAGACTGCGCTGGGGGCCAGCGGCTACCCTGCACTTTTCATTCTTGGTATCTCTTCCTTGGTCCTATTTAGCTAGTTCAGCAACTGAGACCCAGAGAGGCGGGGAGACTTCAGTTCTCCCAGCCTGGGAGGGCCCAGTACCAAGTCTGTCGTTTGCCATAGTTCCACTGGGGCAGAATTGGTGGCAAGATGTCCTCCCCTGCCTTCCCTGCTCCCAACCTGCAACTGGGATAACTTGACCATCCACTTCTGTCAATGTTTAGGATTTGGGAGCTGCCAGGTCTGTGGCCAATCCTGGTTCCTCTGCTTATTACGTGGTCTTGGGCAGGTCCTTTCCTTGCTTAGAACCTCAGTTTTCCTGTCTGTGTTATGAGGATGGGAGGCCTCATGACCCTCCTGCCACTAAGCAGCTGACCTTCTCTGGGTATGCGCCAGGCACAGTGCCAACCCTCTCCACCCCGGCGTCTCAGCGAGCCCTCAACAGCCCTCCCATTCTCCGAGGAGAAAACTGGAGCATGTGCCTAAATAGATAGTAAGCCACAATCTGGGCTTGGGCATCCCAGAGGATTTATGCAGGAGGATAAATGACCCACTAGACAAAGAAGGCACAGTGCCTGGCACCCATGAAACTTTGGGGTGCCCTCCAAAATCTTCTATTTTTGCCTTACAAAATCAGAAGAACAATGAGTATAATCCAGCCTGGATTATGTTTGTCTTTACATTAACACGGTTGTAAAATTTAAGCTTTAATTTAATTTAATTTTTGATAGAGGTCACTCTGGGTCTCTGAGCAGAACCTGGCTTCTATCCCTGATTTGGGGCCTGGCTCAGCCTTCTTTCTGGGAGAGGAGCCCCAGGAGCTGCCAGTGGCTGGAACTCCCAGGAAGGAATACAGACGCAAAGTCTGTAGAGGCTGGAGCCCTAGGGAGGTCTCAACTTGGAGTTGGGGGTGGGCAGGGAGGGCTGAGCCACACAGATCCCTGGGCCTCAATTTGGGTTTAAAGCTCAGTAAACAGGCTGTGCGTGGTTCCTCAGCCCTGCCTCCTGCCCCGCCCGTTCACGCCCACTAATGAGTCCACTGGGCCTCTCTCCTCCCTATGTCTCACCCTGCAGTAGAGAAGACTGGGGGCAGGGGACCAGAGAGGGGAGTCCATCTGGCCCGAAGCACCCAGCAGGCGTGAGTCACAGTCTCCTGGGGGTGGGGGCTGCTCTTTGCTCACCGTTTCCTTTTGATTTTAATGAGGGAAGCTCCTGGCAGCCCCTGGCTCCTGGCCTGGGTCACCAGAGCCCAAACAGTGAGTCACTGAAGATCTGCCTCCTAAACACTTGAAAATTAGCTTTGGTTCCTGGGGAGGCTTGGATCACAACTGTTCCTGCCACAGCAGGGCTGTTCCCCAGGGAAAGCCAGGTGTCGGAGAGAATCACCTTTGTGACCCATTTTAAGGATGGGGCCTGGCGAGCCCCTGCAGGTCTGTACCTCTGGCAGAAAAAGCAAGGATGTTGGCCAGAGCCTGGCTGGGGTAACACAGAAACTGCAAGATGTTATGCTGCAGTGTTGGTAGGACCCAGGCCTGGAGGACAGCTTTAGGCATCCAGGACAGGTCGCTGGTATGACAGCTTTCACAACATCAGTGCAGTGTGGCAGAAGGCATCAGCTGGAGTAAGTCTTGTGCATTAGCTCCTCCACTTCGGGGCTGTGTGACCATGACCCGTCCCATCACCTTCCTAAGCCCAGCTCCGTCATTCAAAAAATGAAGATGATTAAACTGAACATTCAGGGTGGTAGACCAGATAGAAAGAAAACGAGAGGTGGAAATCACCTAACAGGAGGTCTTGCCCTCAGGAAGAACTCATAAACACCATGTTCCTCCTTCCTTCCACCCTTACCAGGCCACGGACAAGGCACCTGCTGTTGTCGAGCTCAAAGCACTTACCCTTACTAGGAAAGAGCATACAGCCGGGCCAGGGCTGCCAGGACTTTCGTAGGATTGTTATCCCCACTTGACAGATGGGGGGGTGTGGAGGTGACTGGGGGAGCTGGGTGGGGGTGTAGGGGATGATGGATGGGAGTGATGGGGGATGATGGGGAATGATGATTGGCATGAAAGCTGGGGTGGAGACTGGGGTAGAGGTGAGTGGATGGAGCAGAGCCCAGGCTCTCAGCACTCTCTTTTCTCTTTTGATATATGTCTTTGAGCTTAGTCATCTTGTCATTGTTGTCAACATGATGATGATCATCATCATCCTAATAATAAAAATGGCAAAAACAAATGACCACTCTTTGTTAATAGGACACACCTCTCATTTACTAAGTTCCCAATCTTCTCAGTGCTTCTTGTTAAGGCCTTCTGTTGCTTCCCTTGGAACTTTAAGGATCCTACAGACCATAAATCCTAGAAGAATTAATTGCTCATTTGGTCAGTAAACTCTTTGAGGATCTACTATGTGCTGGGGTTACAAGCAGAGCAAAATCGGGGGTAGTTCCCTATTGGCTGAAGTCAGTGAAGATTCTGCAGCTAAGGGAGCTTTCTGACATGGTTAGATCAAGACTCTGGCTCTGTTTCCTTTGCAGTTTTTTCCATCTTGCTTTTTTCCAGTATCACCTTTGTTCATGAGCTGACTTCTCTTATGGTTGGTGGATGGCTGCATGCACCACTAGGGCCTTCTGCTTCCTCATTTCCATTGGAGAAAACAGGAAGCAAAATTTCCCAGTCATCACACAGTTTTCGGCTTTGTTCTATAGGACCAGGCTGGCCTAATCTTTGTTGCAAAGGCGAGAAATGGAAACTAATTGTCTTGTCCTTTGAGGCTCACCCTTGAACCTGGGGAAGGGGAAATATGTCACTCGGCTGCACAATGGCTATGCGATATGGAAGGGATGGCTTCCCAAATTAAAATTTGGGTTCTGTTAACCAAGGACTAAGAAGGTGAAAAGATGCCACAGAAAGGACCATGGCATGTCCCTCTCATTTCTGTGTTTGCAGAAACAAGAGCATTTCTAGAGCCACCTTTAGAAAAATCCAGAATGACTATTTTTTTTTTTAATTTCCTTTTTTTGCGGCACCGGGGAGTAGAACTCACAACCTCGTGCCTGCCAGAGCAGGCGCTTAAGGCACTGAGCCAAACTCCCGGCCCTAGTTTTTTGAGGCAGGGTCGCACTACCAGAATGACTATTAAACTGAAAGTGGGTGAGGAGAGGGGCCCACTCTTGTGATATTGAAGAGAAAAACTAAATTCAAACCAATCCAGTAAAATCATGGAACCAAAACTACACTACTCTCAGAAAAAAATCCAGAAGAATCTCAACTAGGTTTGGGCAGCGCTAGAGATATTTTCTGCAAGGTCCAGATTCTTAATCCAGAAATGTGAGTTTTGCTGTCATAGGTTGTTGAATGATATTTAAGTGACATACAGAAAGCCAGCGTATCAAGAATGGACCACGGTGCCTCCCTGCCAGCCAGACAATGCTTGAGTTCCCTTACACAAAGAGAAATGATAAATTGGAAGAAAATGCAACAAGATAAGATACACAAAACAAAGAACTCAAATCCAAAGCAAATCAGTGCAGGTGCTCCCAGAAAATCTTACAGTGCAAAGAGAAAAGCTGCCAGAAGTCGGAGAGAAACTGCCAGGACAGTAGCAGGTCCACCCCAGGGTTGCCCAGAGATGCTCAAAATGGGTGCAAATTGCTGCTTCCCAAGTCTTGACACAGTGAGAAAAGAATTCAACACACTCGATTTGGCAGACACTTATATTTCCAACATTGTGTTAATTGAGAAGATGAAAGATTCTGTGTTGTTTTCAGAAGGCACAGATAAGTGATGTGTGCGCACTGGTAGCAGAGGTGTGGTGTAGAGTACCTGAGAGTCATGAAGGAAGGGACAATTACTTCTTCCTGGGAAGCCTTCAAATAGAGTTGCAGAGAGGAGCTGTCACCAGTGCTGGAATCTTGAAGGATGATCAGGGTTCAGTTGATGGTCCGCAAGGATGTACAGTGAGAGCCATGGGGAGCCATGTCCAGTCCTCTGAATATCTTTGTTTTTCTCTCTGCAGCATCCTTGGCCTTTCCTTTGATAGCACCACACTGGTCTTTCCTTGGGGAAAACTTTCTCATTCTACAGGGTTCCAATCACAATGAAGCTCCACCCACAAAGGTGAACACATGACCCAAGTCAGCCAATCAGGCTCTCACCTGGCACTCTGTGTCTTCAGCAGAGCTTGTATTAGTTTAAGGTAGATGGGGCAGAGTGCTTCAGTTTTTGGCATCCTAAAGATACTATGAGGTGCTGCTACTGAGACTCCCTGGGTCTTGTCATTCCCAAGGCATGGTGGATCAGGTCCTCCTTCGTTTCATGAATCATTCATCTTTATTTTGCCAATTTTTGTTTACTTGTTTCATAAGCCAAAATAAATTACTGGAGTGTCAGCCTGTAATCCTATCACTTTGGGAAGCTTAGACAGGAGGATTGCAAGTTTGAGCCCAGCCTGGACAACCAAGCAAGACCCTGTCTCAAAAAGGCTGAGGATGTAGCTCAGTACAAAAGCCTGTGTTCAGTCCCTGGTACTGAAAACAATATTGCTATAGCTAGCAACCAAAAGAACTTCAGCTGATATGGAAATTGGTACCAGGATGAGGATTGCAGACAATAGGCCCTAAGGGAAAGAAGAAATCTGGTACAGGTTACTGGGAAGACGTGGGGCAGTGACTTGGCACGCTGGCTGCTTGTGGTATCACAGTTGCTAAGCAGCCACGTGCTCACCAAGGGCAAAGCTTGCTGGAGTCCGCGGTGACTGACAGAGAGAGGCCCCTTGGTGATGTTACTGGTTACTGTAGTGAACACCAACTGCAATACTTTCTAGGTTCTTACTGTCCCATTCAAAGAACTGGACAACTGATGAATGTGGAAGTTTAATGTTTCTTTAGGGCAAAAAAAAAAAAAAAAAAAAAAGCAAAAGAAGTCTTCAGAAGAAAAATGCTGTGAATTAAAAAGAGAAGATAAGCCCTGCATGCAGGGAAGGGTCTCCTGCAAGAACAAGAGAGCGGTGGTGGCGAAGTTAACGGATGCTGTCTTTTATATCTTCTTTCTGATTTCAGATCCAGGCCATTTCATCAAAAACCCGCCAACGCTTGTGCCAGAAGATTGGTATCAGGTGCAGGGCTTGGCTCGAGCCTGCAAAGATCCCGTGCCAGAAGGATTGTAGAAAGCAGGTCCTGATCGGTATCAGGTGCAGAGCCCAGGTGCTGTGCTGCACCTGTGTGCTGAATGTCTGTGGTTAACAAATCTCCGTGATGGACAGGTCGTGCCCCAGGTCATGCCCACTGTGCAGCCACTTAGCCATGCCCTTGTCTCCTGCCTTGGTGAGATGGTTCCTTTGACGACATCAGGAGAATGAAAGAGGGAAATACTTGCCATCCCTGGCACCGTTACATTCAGCACTTGTTTATTTCTTCTGTTCTTCCCTAGTAGAATGTGATTCCCTGAGGGAAGGGACCTTATCCACTTCTGTCTCACACCAGCCCCTAGAACAATGCCTGGTACGGAATAGATTCGTAAGCATTTGATGAGCATGTGTGAATTAAGAACAAGCTCAAGCTTAGAGTTTCTAGAATGAAAAACTGAAGGGATATTCCAGGGAAAAAAATGGAATTTGCTAATTTATGTTATCAAAAATCTGGGGAGAAATTATGGGATTAATTTTGCAGGTCCTCCACCAAGAATACGATTGGGATCAGGTTGAATTCATTACTATGAGCACCATGGCTTGGGATTCTACAACTCAGCGTGGGCGGCTCCTGTGAGTTAAACGTTGCCTAGGCTGGCAAATTCCAATGCTGGCCTACTTCCCATGACATGGAAAACCAGGCTCCAATTTCTCTCACTTCAAGAATAAGGTTGGTGTGGGGAGCATTCTAATTCTTTGAAAAAAAGCTTGATTTGGGCTTCTCTTTATTAGCTGGGATTGAAAGTGGGGGACACCATAGCTGAGAATCTTTCAGTAGGGTTGAGGGATACTGAGGTCAGCCCAGACAGCCAAATGGCCAGGGGCAAAATGGGTGCAGTCATTGTGGATGTGGCCATCAGGTCCTGGAGCCTGGGCTGATCCACGTGGGAATAACTAGAACTGAAATGGGCAGGCAACCAACTGAGGTTGATTGCATGAATACATAGGATATGAACTTCAGCAGAGTTCTCTGGGGTTCAGGTCTGAGATCTATCAGGATATTCCCTCTAAATTAGAAGGAACCTCAAACTGGCATTAAATTCTCATCAGGCACCACTGCCATTTGCCCTGGCGCTCTTTTTTTTAATGGTCAGAACCAAACTTTTCTGTGCTTTATGCCATCACCTTAGCTTGTCTTCTTATGCTTTTGGACTATATCCTCCTCAGGTAGTTTTCTACAAAGAAAAAAAAAGACAAATCCCCCAACCCCCAAAAAAACCTTACTGATGTGGTGATGCACATCTGTAATCCCAGTATGAGGGAGGCTGAGGCATGAGGACAGCCAACCTGGGTTACATAGTGAGTTCAAGGCCAGCTTGAACTATGTAGTAAGACCTTGTTGCCCCCCTCCACCAAAAAAAAAAAAAAAAAAACTCAAAAAACAAACTAAACTGGGTGTGGTAGCACATCCCTGTGATCCCAGTACTCAGGAGGCTAAGGCAGGAGGATTGCCATGAGTTTGAGGCCAGCCTGGGCTACATAGTGAGTTTGAGGCCAGTCTGGACTACATAACCAGACCCTATCTCAAAAACAAAACAAAACAAACAAACAACAACAAAACCAAAACCCAAACAAAACGAAACAAAACGGACCCAATTCAAACCAAACAAACCCCCCAAGCTCCATCAAAATAAAATCCCCAAGTCCTACTTCCAAAAATATCAAAAATATCCTGATTATATCATATTACATTGGATGTACAATTCTCTTTCTTTCTTTCTTTCTTTTTTTTTTTTTTGACAGGGTCTCACTTCATAGTTCAGGTTAGCCTTGAACTTGTGGCCATCCTCATGCCTCAGCCTCCCAAGTGCTAGATTTATAGCAGTGCATCACAACACCCAGCTTGGATGTACAACCCTGGAGCAGAAGTTGGCAAACTATGACCCATGGACCAAATCCAACCTGCCACATTTTTATAAATAAAGTTTTATTGGAAAACAGCAATGTACATTTATTTGCACGTGGTCTACAGAGGCTTGCATACTATACTGGTAAAGTTGGGAAGTTGTATCAGAGGCTCTTAACAGACTAAAAAGCAACTTATCTTAGAACTTTCAAGGTATTGCTCTGTTGCCTTCTACCATCTCACGGTTGATGATAATAAATCTGATATTATTTCCAATCAGTTGAGGATTCTGCTTGATTCAAATAGAAATCATGTTATCTGCAAAGTTCAGCTTGGCTCGGGGCTGTAGGCTTTGACTGTCAGTGACCCTCAGTTCTTTTTTTTTTTTTTTTTTTTTTTTTTTTTTTGCGGCACCGGGGATTGAACTCACAGCCTTGCGCCTGCCAGGGCAGGTGCTTAAGCCACTGAGCCAAACTCCTGGCCCTGGTTTTTTGAGGCAGGGTCCCACTATGTAGCTCAGGTTGGCCTTGCGCCACGTTGTAGCCCAAGCCGGCCTCGAACTCACAACGCTCCGCCTACCTCAGCCTCCCGAGTGCTGGGATTAAAGGCGTGCGCCACCACGCCCGGCGACCCTCAGTTCTTAGTGTTGCCGCTGCTGGCTGCTGTCAGTCAGCTCTGCCAGGTGCTGGTCTCTGCCACTGATCTTTGTGGGCTGCTGATCTCTGGAACCCGTCAGGACTAACAACACCCAGGGTTTATGGTTCTTTTTTCAAAACAACTGCTCTGTCCACTCTACTCAGGATTATGAGTAGATTTACAGGACGTTCTGATGTGGGAGTGTGTGTGTGTGTGTGTGTCAGGAATCGAACTCAAGACCTCACACTTGTCAGGCAGTCACTGTGCCCCCGAGCTATATCCCCGGCTTACAGGACATTGTGAGCCTGCACTACCCAAGATACAACTCACCAGTGGCGTTACAGGATCCGTGGAGTAAGGCTTTATTTGAAGGGAGTACAGCAAGTCCAATACACCAGCGGGCTATCTCCTAAACCAACCTGAGCTGTGTGAATGGAATGCTGCTTATATACAAGCTGCAGGCCTGTGATTGGCCCAAATCCAAGCCTGCTGATTGGTCTGAATTCGAGCCTATGATTGGTTCAAATTGGATTAAATGCAACCCTTCTGATTCAAGCCCGCTGATTGGCCCAATTCAAATTCTATTGCCTAGTTCAAATTCAAGCTTGCCATGGTCAGAAAAGACATCTTCGAAAGCAGGTACAAGGCATGCAGGATAGTTTGCAGCTGTCATGGCAGCAGTTTGGTAGAATATTGGGAAACACACTGACAAACTGCTGTCTTGTCTTTGTGAGAATGGCAGAGTTAAAACTGGGGAATCTTTGGTAGGGCCAGCTGTCTTAATCGCAACTTATGGAGTTTGAGGATGCTGAGGGTAATAACAATAGGCCTGGGTCCCTCCGTATCTCTGCCACATTAGGGTTGTTCTCCTCCAGCTTCTTCAGAGAAGTGGCAGCAGTGAGAAGGGTCACCATTGCTGATGGCCAAGCTACACCTCCTGTCAGAGTGGCCTGAGAGTGGGTGGGAGTACAGTGAAGCAAGCTGTCCCATTCCATCTTTGGGGGCAGCGCAGGGGGATATGAAGGAAAGCAAGGAGGGGTCATGGTAGCTGTGGGCCAAAGGGCGCCCCTCCCCAGCCTTTACAAGCAAGAGGGCAGAATCGGGTACATCTCATCTGGCTCGGTGCCTGTCTGATTCTTGTCCTTTTGTAGATAACTTATGTATGTCCCCCTCCACCTATGAAAACTTTTAAGATCCTTGTCTTCATCTTTATTGCATTCTAAAACATTACTTTGCTGTGGTTAGGCATGAATCTTTTCCCCATCTGTTTTGCTAGACAGTTTGTAAGATTGCTTAATCTAAGGATTTATTCTTCAGCTCATGTTTCTTTTAGAAATTCTTTTGCTTTCTTTTCACCTTTTTGATTTCCTGTCAGGGCACTGATCGTCTTACTGGATTGAGCTTTTCTATTACAGTTTTCTTTCATAGTCTTTTGCTTCTACTCTCTGAGAATTTCCTTGACTTTGTCTCCCAACCTCTTCTTGATATTTAAAACATTTCAGCAGTCATATTTTTTTAATTCCTAGGAGCTCATTGTTATTCAAGTTTAACTGCTTGTCATTTGAAAGATGTGAATCTTTTTGAGAATAGAAGTTGGACATTTAAAAATAATTGTCTTCTGTTCCTAGAATTACTGCTTTCTCCTGGGTCCCTCTCATTCCCTTATTTGATTACATTATCATACTACATCTTAGTGTTTTTCCACACTTCTGGTTGCTCTGGATTGTTTGTGTTTACAAACAAGATGATGACTGTCTCTATACATGTGGATGGGACTTATCACCCAGTGAGCTCTGCTTTATGGTAAGTAGGTAGTGATGCCATCATAGATAGGTCTTTCCTCTTGGACAGTAAAGTCTAGTTGCTCTAACTGATCACAACTGGTTGAAATTATTTAGAGAAAGCCTTTCTGATTTGTTTCCTAAGAGGAGTGGTGGTGGTGTCTTGGTCACTTTTCCCTCATTGCTGAGACAAAACTCCTGACACCCAAAATTAGGGAAGGAAAGATTTATTAGGCTTACAGTTTTTGGAGGTTTCAGTCCATAATCAGCTGGCTCCAAGGCAGGGTGGCATGGCATTGGGGCAACACTTCAAGGCAACAGCCAGGGCAAAAGGCAGCCAGATTAAAAAGGGACAAGAACAAGCATTTCTCCCTTATATTGTACACAGGACCCCTCCCCCAAGGGTGGGTGCAGCATTCACAAATTTCCTTGTCTTCCTTTGCGCAGGATGAGGATGTTTACAAAGTAAGACCCCTGGCTCCCTGCTGAGTCTCTCAGCTAAACTTTAGACTTTCTCAAATTGACACAATGAATAGGTAACTGCTTGTGCTCTACACCCCAGGATGTAGAGCTGCTGAGTTACTTAATTAAGCTTCTAGACTTCTCAACTTGACACAATGTATAAACCATAACAGGTGGTATGGCAGCAAGTGGGAGGTTGGATGTTTAGGCTCTAAGCATGCTGTGTGAGTGTGTGTGGTATAACAGAAGTTCGTGTCAACATCTCGTTTTGATTTTGTTGGTAATAACCACTTTTTACTTTGAAAAACCATCCTACCTTCCATTTCATGTGATCCCGAATGGATATCTGTACCCCACCGTTTCTACCACAAGGGTTGACCTACAATCTTCAAGCACAGTACTCCATTTCCTCTGGCCAAATGTATATTTTTGGGACTGGGTACCTAACCCAAACTGGACCAGAGGTTTTCATTAGATTTGATCTATGGGTCTTCACTTTTTATCTGAGGCTATGGGCTGTGAAGATCATAGAATTTTGGCACTGCCAGTGATAATCTTTCTTGACCAAATGGGAAAGGCTGCCTTTGGAATGAGGACAATATTCAGAAGGAGAAAGAGACAGGGAGGGGGAAAGGGAGAAGAGAAGAGAGGAAGAGATGTATAGAGAGGGGCAGGGTGAGAATCCTTTGATTCAACTTTATTTGAGTTCTACCCTGAATGTTCACTGCATGTGAGCCAATAGCTCTATATGACTTAGATGAAAGTTTGACTTCGGTTCTATGACTTGAAACTGAAAAGCGTCCATGCCGTGGTCCAGCCAGGCTAGGTCCACAGAGTCCCTGAAGGTGGGGTGGGCATTGGCGCATGGAGAACAGACACACAAACAGCTCAGAGACTGTTTGAATCTGCTTTGTTTATTGTTTTTAATACTACAACTACCATTACTATTATTACTACTTTTGCAAGCTGTAACAGAATAATATATACTTTCTTTTTTGGCCAGGGTTGAAAGTTTAAATAAAAGAATGAAATCAACAGGTGTCTATAGTTACGTGGTTTTTATGGTTACATGATTTGTCAGCACAGGCTGAAAGTTTTAAATTTAGTTAAAGACCTTAAAGTGTGTTTTTGTTATTAATAAACGCTCCATTGTGGTAGCCTAGCTAAAAACTTGCAAAACACAAGACCATCTCTAGCCCTGATTTTGCCCCCCTATCTCTCTGTGATGTTCTTGCAGCTGCAGATGTGCTATCTACCCTGTCTCCCTCAAAACATAGTAGCATATTGGCCTCTCTGTATAGAGGTTCCCAGACAGCCCCAGACAGCTGGTCATTACTATTATCATTAAAGGCTCCCAAACTTTTAATATAACCTTGATCTTGGTCCGACCTAATGTCAGACAGTTACACCATTTGCAGAAAAATATTTTATAAACTATCCTTTTGTTCATAGGGAGTTTTTGTACTTTGTTTACTAATTTTGTGCATGGGAAAAGAAGAAGGAAAGAAATTCTCCAAACTGTGTCAGAGCACAAATTAGCACAATAGTTCCCAAGAAACATTAACCCATTCCCACAAAGCCAATTTTTAAGCTGCGACCTTTTCTCAGAAGACACTTTCTGTATTTGGACCTTGTCAACAGAACACGGATCTGTGTTTGGACCTTGTCAACAGAACACTGGTCTATCTTTTTTTATGCTTGGACTTTGTCAACAGAACATGAGTAGAAAAGGGCGTGGCAGATCCAGACTAAGGCAGGCAGTTCCCATGGGTGGCAGCAATGAGAGATCCTAGATGAGACGTCCATGGGAAGCACGTGGGGCAGAGGCTGAACACGTTGTGCTGTGCTCTGGGACCCTCAACCTCGATCTAAACTTGGTGTGGAGAGAACACAGTCTCATTCTTTCAGACACACCACATGATTTCCAGGAAAGGTGGCCATGGTGCATGGCGACTCTTCCCAAATGTTTTGGGCTATATAACTTCAAGAGAAGGAGAAACAATCATCCCTTAATAGATAATTTAATTTGCCCACTGAATTAAGTTAAACTGATTTGCATTAGAAAGTTAGAGCGATGTGACATTTCTTGTACTTCAGTGTCACAAGAAATTTATGCTTGTGGTTTGTCTTCTCTTTCCTCATTGTCCTCATCCTCACCTCCCACCCCTTCCATTTTCTTCCTCCTGCACCTCTTCCTCCTCACCATCATCGTTGTTATGTTTCCTGAATCCACACTACTCAGGTTAAATCACACCAGGAGTGAGATATTAATTGCCAAACTCTGGTTCATCTTTCCAATTTTCCTCACCAAGATTTAAAAAAGCTTAGAATCTCTTTCTACCCAAGATCACCTTATTAGAAGTTCATGGGAGATGCAGAAAATGCTCTGATCAAGCTTTGAAATATTTTATTAATGAGGTCCTCAGCTGTTGAGATAATGGAACACTTGTGATACAGGAACAAACAATAGAACTGACGTCACGAGACTTGCGCTGCCAGCATAGCTGTTGGGCTGAACTTGCAGACAGAACCAGGGTCGGGTCGGCGTCACTCAGGGTACCCCGCCTAGCTCCCTGGGACGGGGAGGCCTTGGCCCCCACCCAGTTAAGGCGGAGGCTCCACCCACTTGCCCCGGGAGGCCGCCCTCCCTTGCTGCGCACCGGACCCAGTCCACCGGGTCCCGGGATCCTGCACGCCACAAGAATCAGCGCGAACCTCAGGGGAATGCCAGCCAGCCTCATAGGACACAGAAGTACACAGCCCAGCCCAGATCAGCCCAGGACCCCAGAGCTGCTCACCCGGAACTGACCAACATAGCTGCAGGGACCTGGAGAGTTTGGGGCCCCCCCCACCAGAGTGCAGAGGGCATGCCAGCTCCATTCTCCAGCTGGGAGCGGCTTGTGTGTGTGCCATCCCACAGCTCAAGTGCAGACCCACCCCGCCCAGCAGGGTTGCTCCCGGCACTGTAGGCCTGGGACCTGCGCAGACTTGCGCTGCTGGCATAGCTGTTGGGCTGAACTTGTAGACAGAACCAGGGTCGGGTCGGCGTCACTCGGGGTACCCCGCCTAGCTCCCTGGGACGGGGAGGCCTTGGCCCCCACCCAGTTAAGGTGGAGTCTCCACCCGCACACCCCAGGAGGCCGCCCTCCCTTGGTGCGTGCAGAAGCCAGCCCACCAGGTCCCGTGATTCAGCGCGACCCAAAAATCAGCGTGAACCTCAGGGGAACGTCCGGCCAGCCTCACAGGACACAGAGCTACATAGATTCCAGAAGAAAATGACCAAACGAAAGACCAAGAGGCAGTCTCAGTCCCCCAGCCCACAAAGAACAAACCCAAGAGATACTGAAGTGGAAGACAGTGGGAGTCACACAAATAGACTTTCTGAAATGATAGAAAATGCAATAAAAGCTGGGCGTGGTGGCGCATGCCTTTAATCCCAGCACTCGGGAGGCTGAGGTAGGTGGAGCGTTGTGAGTTCGAGGCTGGCTTGGGCTACAACGCGAGCACAAGGCCGGCCTGAGCTACATAGTGCAA